>JAPCYP010000090.1:1800000-2027957 GCA_035048595.1 Echinosophora koreensis | reverse complement strand
TTGGTATGTCGTCATTTGTTTTGTGTCTTCTATGGTTGTTGTTCTATGTTTTTGATTTCTCGGTTTAATGAAGAAAGAATGAACGCTTGGAAGGATTGTTTGTTTTTATTCTTCATTATTATTTCATAAGGGGAGGAATAATATTGGATAGAATTTTGCTGCGAAGATTTTCTGTAAGTTTGATCATCCTTAACCTCGATAAGGATTGTCCGTTTGTTGGTAGAAGCAGAGTGTGAGGACCGTCGTTTGAGGAAGGTTTTATGGATCCGTCTCCTGGACGAATGTTTTCGTTGTACAAAGTTCTGAGATGTATTACAGAAGATGGGAGTTTCTGACAATCACATCAAGACAATCTGGCTGTTTAGAGTCACAATACGTGAGTTTGCACGTTGAGGCAACGATCATCCCATGCAAAGTTGCTGAGGAAACAACTGTAACAATAACGAACCCCAAAGAAGGAGCAGTGAGTGACAAGGAACTCGTGAAGTTAGATGTATCTTCTACGAGGGTTTTCGAGGAGATGTGGGAGCAAACTATTAAAGGGAAGCAATGCATCACCAAAGTTGTCATCTGCTTATGTTTTCTGTGGAAGACAAGGGCATAACTGCAAGAAGGTGGTGATCAAACCGAGGTGAAAATGTACCATAGAGAGTAACCTTTCGGCTATATTGTTTGGTTCGCCCAAGAAATCACTTTTGATTTTCCTATAGTGAATATGTAATGATGTTCTGCATTTCTTATTTCTTTATGTTCCCTACCTCATGTTGGTCATCTTGCTTTGCGTTGATTTGAATTTCAATACCTTATCTCCGATGGTTTTTATGTTTTGTGTAAGCCTAAATTGGCGATTTTCATTCTTCTGTCACCTTTTGATATGGTTATCTTTATACATTCCCCTTGTTAACCAATCTTTGTTGGTTTAACCTATTTAAACTCTCCGTTATTGTGGAAGGACTGAGTTTTGTGGCAAACTCGGTCTATTTGCCTTTTATCGCAAATGCATCCTTCTTGAGAACATAGATTGATCTTCTTTCAGATCATATCTATGTCACCTTTATTGAGGCAAACGACTATAAATTCCCTTGGGGAATGAAAATTTTGGCTTAATTCCATTCATCCTTTCCATGTACCAAATGGAAAATCAGAGTTACTTTGAGTGAGGGAACTAGCAAAATTTTTGTTGTTGTCTTTCTTAAAGGCCAAGAGTAAATTCTAGGATTGTGAGATTCTAGACTCTTGGAAAGTAAAGAAAATATCAATCTTCAAAATTTGTTTTTCAAAGGAAGTTCTCAGTGGAAGGAGGAAACTTTATTGGAGTCTCGTTTGTAAATGTGTGCGTGTACAACGCATTTTAATTTTTTACATTCTTTTTTGTTAGTTTTCACGGAACCTATTAACAGGACCCTTTGTTAACATATTGAATATTCCCTGTTTTTCAACTCCATTTTACTTTATCCCTGTTGTAAGAAGTGATAAAGTCTAGAAATTATTTTCTCGCCTTGAAAAGTCTTTGTTCAAATTCGAGCTCTTGTGTACTGAGCTGGTTGTAATTAGGAACTGCCACAAAAGAGTTAGAGTTTAATGTTTTGTATTATGCAGATATCTGAATTTTGCTCGACCTTGTCTATGTGTCTTATATCTGATTAACATTTAATTCGAATTACTCCGAATGTACTTTCGCAGTCTTGGAGAAGTTTAAAAGGATTATCTTTATATATCTTTTTTCACGTGTCGTCTCATTAAATACAGAATAATGTTCGAAGGAAAGCTTGTAATATACTGAGGTTACTTTCGAGGAACATAAGTTCGAAGGGAAAGCTTAACTCTATGACCAAAAAAAAAAGGTACTTTCGCATCCTGTTTTCGGGCGACCGGGGGATGTGACAGTATCTGAAGCATGCCCGATAAAAGGATGGTATCCGTCGATCATTTCCCTTATCCATAGAGAGAATTTGCCGGAGGACGGGGAAATTCTTTTTAGTGGGGTAGTGTTATAACACCCCGTTTTCTTGTCTTTTTGACCGGTAATTATATTTTATATTTATTACCGGGGATCTCAGAAAATGATTTATGAGAAAACAAAATTATAGTTGGACAACCTGTCATATCCGTGGGAGGTTTACGCGTTCAAATTTTTGGGTTTAATAAGCTGCAGTCAGCGGAGACCCATTCTGCGTTTTCGCTGACAGTATAATTTTATTTATCGCAAGAAAACCCTACTTTTTGACCCGGAAACCGTGAATTTTATCATTAGTTTAGTGATAAAGAAAAACTTATTTCTAGAATTTTTTCGCTCAAAAATAAAATATTTGTATTTTATTTGGATACAAATTTGGCGAGCGAAAAAAAAAAAACTGAGCAGAAGACGGAATCACTGAGAATCAACAGAGGGCGGGTGGATCGAGATCAAAAGAGTCATCCATGGACAAACTAAACATGGGTGAGTCACAACGGTGCAGTCACACACATGAGTCACCACACGTCAAATGATGGGGACTATTATGAAAAAAATATCCTAAAATATCTAATACCAAGCTTATTTCTAATGAAATTACCTACCTTGTAACCATTGGTTAGCACAACCCGAGTATGGTCATGTTTGCCTCCCTTGGGCCCTTAATTTCGTAGCCAAGGCTCTACCAAAAAGCCATCCATTCAATTTTTACTTTCACAAAACAACACTCACTACAAAAAAGGCGGGATTACCAACGGCCAAAACCCGTCGGAATGAAAGGCCAAAAATCCGTCTGATAATTAAAGCGCATTTTTCCGACGGATTTTCCGGTGCATGGACCAAATTCCGTTGGTATCTGGCGCGTTAGGGGAAAACGTGTTTCCGAACGGACGGGATAGGTCCGGTCGGAAACTTACCCGACGGCAAAATTTCTCGATCGGTAACGCGGTTTTCACTTACTGACGGGCCTTTTTTCCGTTCGGGAAAAAAAAGATTACCGGATGGTCAAAAATTCCCATCGGTAACGTTACCAACTGGGAAAAAGCCGTCGGTAAAAACGTTACACACGGAAAAATTTCTGTCGGTATTGGTAATTAGTTTTTGTTTTTTATTAATAATTATTTTTTCAAATTTTTTGTTGTTATAGAATATAAATTATTTAATTCTTTTTTATTTAAAAAAAATTACATTTTTTTTTTATTATAATTAATTTATATATAATTCTTATTATTAGATCAAAAAAAGAAATCACAAATAATAAAAAAGATCTAAATTTAAACATGAACATAAATATTGTCATACATAAAATATTCGTCTGTCTAGAAAAACACATGGTAAATATAAAAACTATCCTAATAATTCATCATCATTATGTAATCGTCAATCCGTCATCGTCATCCTGTAGGGGTGGAGTTCACTGGCGTCAGCTGACCATCATGCTGCGGCGCAGAAGTCAATAACCACCAAGGTATCATGCTGCTGGTCCTAGCGGGGTGGTGCCATGGGTTAGAAGTAAGTTGGAGGGCTCGGCTGGCTATGGAATGACCCCCATCTAGAGACGCTGCGAGCCCTCTCTGGTGGAAGTCAAATCGAGCAGAGAGGTTCATCACCGATAGACCCAGTCTCCATCTTGGTAGCTGCATTGCGATTCATGCATTTTGCTTGCCATGCGCTCTGTAGTCTTTATGCATCTGCTCCTGCACCTCCCTGCCGTCAAGCATGCCGAATGTCCTCCGTGTCATGATGGAGCCGGAGGATGTAAGGCTCCCGAAATGTTCAAGCTTGGTCATCGAAGGCCCGAGTGATGGAACGAGTCATCAGTCGCGGTAAACACGTAAAATGCGACCCTTCTTCTTCTCGTCCCGCCATTCTTCCATCCAGGGACCTGGGTCTGTAGTCAGTCGACCTCGGAGGGGTCCAGTTGGTAAGGATCCGAGGCACCAGAGCAGGAGGCAACCTTCAGACGATACCTGTACCTGAACCAGGCATTGTACTCCTGCTCTGCGTCAATACATTACAAAAATAATATTATTAGACTATGAATAATGAAAAAATACATTAAATGTAAAAAGATACTTTAATTAGCTCACCCTCTTGTCCTGCCTCTCGACCTCCTCATCAACAAAACTCGCCAGTGTCTGCACGAATATGTGTCTCTGCAAACACAGTAGGGAACATCAACCGAGTGGGCAAAGCTGTCCTACCTGCAACCGACAAAGAAAATATAATCAATTTAAGCTTATAAAAAAAACAAATCATATAAAAAATAAATATATACTATTATGTATATGTGCATACCATGTTAATGGCATGCTGCATATGGCTAATCGAGCCACCAGTTTTGTGCATTGCTCCCACCCTCTCTCTGAAGTCCTGATTTCTCTGTTGGCACTGTCTCACACTTCGCCTTTGTACTTCTGGAGGGGTGCGCCAGTAAACGCACAAAGCTGAGGCCAAATTTTGGGGGCCCAATCGTAATCTGGGCGCACCCAGCATCTTCCCTAGCCTTCCCGAGCCATGTCCCTCAGTTGAATTAGATGCTCTGTCGTCAAATTATGGCGCGTCTCCCTGATGTAGCATGCTCCGGTTAAACCAGCGCATAAGGGCCTATGTTAACAAAGAAAGGTATATATCAAATACCATTATACAAAAAAAATAAAAAAGTTATATAAAATACGTGAAAAAAAATATAGAAATACAGGAAAAAAAAATAAACAAGTTACCCCGAATGCGTGTGAAGATACGAATCTCGGTTCTTCCTTCGGTTATCCTCCTCCATGATGGCCAGAAGCGACGAATTGCGCCTTGAGGGCCGTAGGTAAAGGCTTCCTTTCGATCCCACTTTCGATGTGGATGAAGGTTGGAAAAATTTTTAAAATTTTATTAATTTCAACCAATATAACAATCAACAAATATATACTTATGTGAATAAATATAAAATAGTCAAAGTTAAAAAATTTTCTTACGATCCAGAAACAAGCATGATTCCATGGGTCGATCCTCAGGTCTGCGGGAATCCTGGCCCACTCAGGCAAGTTCTCGGGAGCCGAGCGAATCGAGTGGGCTGGCCGAACGATGTGGATGGAATGTCCACAGCCGGTGATGGTATGCGGCCCCGGATGATGAGGATGGAATGGTTAGGGCCAAGGTCTTTCTTGTGTGCCGTGCATAGCCAGGAGGATCGGTGCATTATAAATGATAATCCTGCTTTTGTGTGGCATATAGAGCTAATGATGGTGGTGCTGGGGTGTGGGTGTGGTGTAAGTCCAGTAGAGTGGTGGCGAGTAGCCTGCTAGTGAGCCTTCGTGAGCCAAAGCGAGAAGTGGGTGGAATATGTGTGGAGGATGGTGGTTAAGTGTGGGGTCGGGGGATTGGTGTGGGTATGGGTAGGGGCATTGATGTAGTAATGGGTACGGGACGAGAGGCGTTTGTGGTAGAATGAGTAGGGGAGGGTGTAGGGATAGAATGGTCGGGGGAGGCCCCTGTAGCTGGAGTGGGTGCGGTTGGGTGCAGAGGAACCTGCACCGAGGCGAGCAAGCACCTGGGACTTAAATGGTGTATCGTCCTCGCTTAGCCTTCCCTTTCCCCTTAGCGCCGGCTAGGCGGATAGGGGGCAGGCGGGCTCTCTCCTCTTGATGCTGACATATCTTATTTTTTTATCACAATTATAAGTCAATGTAAAAAAAATTAACTCAAATCGACATTTAACATATTAAACGACTATGCAAATTTTGTAAAATGACAACAAAATTACAAAAGTCTTTTACATTTAAATGCATAAACAAATATACAAAATGACATGATACTATAACTTGACAGTAACAATTTCCTATTCAGACTCAGGTATCATTCTCTATCTGATTGTCAAGTCTGACTCTTCTTCTTCGGTTGCATTGAGTTCATCACTTTGGATTTCTTCTCCTGATTGATGCATTCATCGATACCGATGGTATTAAGCAATGGCCACTTCTTTCCCCATCATCAGCAGATCCCAACATGCCCGTAATTACGCTCGACTTTAATTTCTTCATCGACAATGTGGACGATTCATCAGTCATGGAAGGGCATATCATCCTCTGCATTATCAATTTCTATGTCGACCCCTAGGGTTTTTGGTAAGTGACAGCAACACACCGAAACCTCGTTTTGTCCTGCTCGCATTGCTGGATAAGGAACGTAGTAAACTTGGTTTGGGGCAATTGTGAGCCAATGATATAACAGATCAAATTGTTGAATATCTTCTAATCCATGCGCACATGTCCACAGTTGCCCATACTTGGGTATCCACCTTTGTGCCTGTCTTCGATTGGATCAAACCAATTACAATAAAAAAAATACTACCTTTTTAGGAATAAGTAGTAAGTATTGTATTGTAACTCGTGTATGGGTTTGTATGACTTACATAAAAAATCACCTAGTACCCACAGTTCAACCATGTAACGACAACCCTGATCTGGTTTTGCCAACGTTCCATTTTCATCTATGTGAAATTTGTACCCATTAACAAAGTATGTATGCCATGAATCTAAACACTGCTATAGGGATCGTACGCCAAAATTCTCTCAAGTTCGTTGATTTAATTTAGCCACACTTAATGGTTGCTGATTACACCTATATGAATTTATAAGTCATATTAAATAATTTTCATTTTCAATTAGCAAATTAAGATTAATATATTGTTTGCTAAGTTATACGGACACTTATTTGTTGCTTGAACCATTCAGGAAAACTCCTGCATGTGTACATGAGCAAGAAGTGCCATCTTTGGTGGACTAATTTGATTTAATTTTTTGCAGGAACACACTGAACAAATTATAAAATCCGTTACAATGTGTAAAAATAGATATATGATGTCCCATATGATACATTATTTAAAAAAATTAGTCTTTCAAACTTACTCATGGTATGGTTTCACACCTCTGTGCAATTTATCAACAGCGTGAAACATGGGCCGGAACTCATACTCCTTCATCACTTAACCAGTAAATTAAGCTCTTTGCCAGCAATGCCCAGCGGCCAGGTAAAGATTAAATACGGATGAGCATTATACGGATACCCTCCAACCATCAGCATCAACCTCCGTTCCTAATATTTCGTGGTGCCAACATGACAGTTGTTGAAAATAGTGGGAACAGGAACAACGTAGGTTATCTCCCACCGGTGTGTAAAGTTAGGACACACAGATTGATCCTTCCACCCTAGCATTGTTTTTTTCACTGATCGTTTAGAGTCACCCAAGAAATAATAAATATATTAGTAACAAGTCATTAGTTAAGGGACCGTTAATTTATTTAAATGTGAAAATATAAAAATATTACCTTTCAAACGGTATACATCCACCTATATTGTAACTGGTCCATCCAAGCCGTCGCTTCGTATGCAAGATGCGACAGGGAGATGTTTCCATTGAGTCAAAAAATCCTGGGTGGGAATACCCTCGTCCATCTTGCCAATAGAATTGTTGGACAAGTCTTTTCTTCCATCTTCTTCAGACCATACCTCCACATGCTTAAAGTTGCAGAGCATCAAATCTTTGAAAGAAATTACTGATTTCTGTAAGCAGGGGTTAGAAACATGACCGAGGGCAACGAGCCCGAAAGCAATACTGGAAGCAAACACTCCATGAAATACATGACAATCATGACTTTTCATCCCATGACAGCCTCCTCGTTCTTACATCAAGCACATCGTTGCCAAGTTAGAGGAATAACCATCAGGGCGTCCTAAGGTCTTTTAACCACCAAACAAATTGGACTCTTGCTTCATCAGCGGGTTAAGAGGTGTAACAAGCTTTTGGCTTTTGACCATTTTTCCATTAGGTTGCGGCTTTTTCAGCTTCCAGGATCCTTTCGTCTATGAGTACAAAGCTATGTCCATCCTTGCCCATTCTCAATTGTCTTTCGTCTTGCCAGAGCACATTCTGATGAACCCGGTGTTTAAAAATATTTGTCAAAGAAATTTCTTCTCAATATGCATCACATTCAAGGTTATGTCTTAATAGATTATCCTTCCAATAAGGGTAGTTCCCAAAAAGATGCTTTGTTTTGTCCAGTTATGCCCATTCTCCATACCCCGTGTAATTTTGACACAAACGAACCAGCTTCAGTGACCTTTAGGATGGAATCCCTAACCCTACCCGCATATTTGTTCAGGATGTCAACAAAGGCGGTGGACTTTCCTCCTTCTGTCTGATTCTTTTTGAATGCTCGGGGTATTCCTCTCGGAAGGGATGGTTCAGGATTTAAGAAACCGACTATGAGAATCAAACCAGGAAACTTTTGCCACCATATTTTAGGGGTGAAAGCCTTTCCATGTTTCCCATGCAATACGGGCACCGCCAATTTTACCATGTGTCCCCCCCCAACCAGAGAGCATGTCATATGCAGGGAAAATCATTGGATAGGTTCCACATCAGTGATGCCCTCACCATAAAGTTTCATGCTTCTTTGAAGGACGTCATACGTCAAACACACCATCCCACAACTTGTTCAGGAATCATCGATTCAGAAGGCTGCACATATACATCTATCCCAGCCTTCGGATGTAGCTTGGGTCCCGGAATGAGACAAGTCAAACAAACATGGGGGTACGGTTTTTGACATGCACATCTCGGGAGGGAAAGATTGTAGCGATGTTGACAATCATCTGGCCAACACATGAATATGGCGACGCTGATAGCCTTGAATGTAAGGGGTTGGGGTTTTTGGTTTGGTGTTATTTTTTAAAACTATCTGAGCACAGTCCAAGTCGTATAGTTGGCGAGGGACTCAATCTACTTGCAAAATCAGGGTTGTACCGTCGATCTGTACAAGTGCTTCCAGGCCTCACCATCAGAAGGGTGGCGTCTATAAGGCCCGTATTTCTCCTATTTTCATTTATGCCACCGTTCATATGTCCCGCAGGTTTGTGGTGATGCAAACACCCCCCGTCTCTGTAACCTTGGAATTATTGGCAAATAGAAAACATTCACTTCGCAGGACACTGGTTTGTTCTTACTATGGTCACTGACTCGGCTTTGAACACGGTTTAACCTGGGTGTCTGACCAAAATTTACATTCTTCCAACATGCTATCATTTGTACCCGAAGCACTGTCATAATATAGCATGCAACCCGTTCGGACAAGCGGACCTGCCATTTTATTCTTTTAGCCCCCAACCCTAGTTTCGACACCAACTGCTTCGCATCATAATAACTTTTTGGTAACAAGTCTTTGAAGGGTGTCACATCTTGAAGCATTTTACAAAAAAAACTCCAAACACTGCTCGGGCACATTCCAATTGGACTTGCAAGCTAGAAGCCTAACACAAATTGATAATTTTGAATCTAACGCCCCTTCAAACACGACTTATTTGTCTCTAATAATAGATTGTAAAATCTCCTGCGTCGATTCATTAGAAGGCTCTTCCATGTCATTAGAATCATCCGCCTCGAAGTTCCCATGTTGCCCAAGACAATCGTCCACCATCATATGTATTGACTGGAGTTGTTCGACATAGTCGTCATGTAAGCCACTGCCAGATGCACCCATGTGAAGATCGTCAACACCGACATCGTTCAGATTAATATCTGGCAACTCCTCACCATGATAATTAAATATCCAATAATTAGGCTTGAACCCACGTCGACATAGGTGTAACTTCACGTCATCATCACTCAAAACTGTCATACAATTGCACTTTAATGTACGGACATCGAATCCCCCCTCTTCTGCAGAATCACAATGTTGTTTGGCTTTCGATATAAACTCCTCAACTCCAACTACAAATGATTATTTTAGAAGTAGTCTCCCAGACTTATTCCTATCATACACCCAACTACGGTTCGGGAGATAATATTTCATACTTCTGCATATCCACATAAATAGACGTATTTTTAAACATGATACTATAACCTCGAATCGCTCCATTTCCTTCAAAGGTGTGGCCCTATCCCATTCGAGGAAAAACTTTTTCCACCACTGTATTATACAAATTACTCATCGCTTCTTATGTCTTATAGCCTACGAAATTTTGGCAGCATTTCCCATTGGTCTCCAAGTACACGACTTGATCGCGGTAAGATACCGCCATCAAGCATGCACCCGGAGAACAAAAGGAAATGGTTCGACCCTAAATTTCATCAACTATATAACAGATAAGAATCAACGAGGAATTAGTATATCAGTGGAGAAAAAGTTTTTTCCCAAACTGTCCCAATTGGACAATTCAAGATTCAATAAAATGAGCGATACCATGACCACGAGTACACATGCTCAATAATGTTGAACCTTGAACGGGAAGCTATGGTTTTTCTCAATTACCTATTAATTATATATACTTTAAGATAAAATAAAACTTTAAGTAACACAGATACTTTGCGTAAAGTTTGATAACAACAATAAACTATATAACACATAATTAAGCAACCAGCATAAACATATATCAGTCCATAATCATTTGTCTAAATTTTTAATTAAATCATTTATTTTTTCAATTTAATTTAGTTAATATAACATTTTATTGCTTTAGTAAAGTAATTATGTTAATTTTTATACATGACTTTTAAAATCTAAAATTTATTTTAAATTCTATTATTAGTATATTTAGTTAATTCCTTGCTTGAAAGTAGTTTTTAGGAAATTATTTATTTTAATAAATTTTTATTGTTCTCACTTATTACGTAACTTGACTATTTAAAGTCCTATGAGCTCAAATCTTCAAAATTATTATCATTATATTAGTTAATTACTTAAATATTAAGATTTTTTAATTATATATTATTGTTTCAATTTTAATCATTAACGATATCATTGTTTTTTTTGTCGCTGAAATGTTTATTATATTTTTTTTTCATAATATTGTTTTATTTATTATTTGCTTGTCAGTGTTTAATTTTATTTAATTAAATAAACATTATATACTTTTAACAATATTATTATTCAATTTTCGAAAGCCACTCCTTAAAGTCAGGCGCGGATGATCCATGCGTATCCCCCATAACACTTCGACGAGATGTGGAGTAATCATTTTAAAAGGTGTAAACATTTTACCTAAATTAAGTATTAATTTAAGCTTTGTAAAAAAATATATTATTAATTTAAGTTTTATATTACACCAAAAGCTAAAGGTGAATTTTACACTACCATAAAGCCGCATTGAATGACACATGTTTCTAAGCACAATCAAATTCTAAATTAAATAACATAAATAAAATAAAACCAACATTTAATTACACTCCAAACCACAAATAGATAACAATTTACTAAATTGATCCAACGTAACAGCCCAACACGCTTAACAATTTACAACATAACAGTACAACACACCTAATGGCACTCCAACAAAACTGTCCAACACACTTAAAAAAAAATTGATCCAACATAACAGTCCAACACATGTTATCATTGTCCTAACAATTTCACAACATCCTAATTAACAACCATCCATTCAACATTTAGTTAATAAACAAAATAAAATTAAAATTAAATGGGAAACTCACCTGAAACAACCGCACTGGTGGCTGGTGCTCCAAACAGGTGGTGGTTCTCTGGAGAAGAGGAAGATTGAGTTACTAGCTATAATGCACAAAGAGAGAGAAGAGAGTTGGAGGAGAAGGTGGCTTACCTGAATGTGGTGGCGTTGCAGCGGCGCAGGAGGTGACACACACGGCGGTCACTGGTGTCGTTAGGCCAGCGGTCGCGCCGATCTCTGGCAGTGGTTGGGCGGCGTCGCGCGACGGTCTCTAGCCATAGGGGAGACGGAGGGCCGGATGGTAGAGAAGAAAGAAGGAAAAGGGAAAGGAAAGAGAGGGAGAAAGGAAGAAGAAGAGGAAGGGGGAAGACTGGCCGAAGGGGAGCCGGAGGGGCGGCTGGCCGAAGGGGAGACGGAGGGGCGATGGTCGTCGGTGAGGAGAGGGTGGAGACGTCGAATATGGAATGAAATGAGGGGGGAGGGAAACTGATTTATACATAAACAGAGGTTACCGACGGACCGGGCCGTTGGTAAACAGCGACGAATTCAAACTACCGACGGAGGGATCCACGGTTCCGACGGACTCGTCCGTCGATAAATAACCCAGATCAGACAAATTCGAACTACCGACGAAAATTTCCGTCGATACACCTGTCCCGCCCAATTTTCGAGGCACCTTTCCGACGGAAAATTCCATCGATAAATTACCGACGGAAATTTCTGCCGGTATACCTGGACCCGCTCAAATTTCAAATCGTTATTCAAACGAAAAATTCCATCGGTAAATTACCGACGGAATTTTCCGTCGGTATACCCTTTTCCGAGACAGGGTTCCGATGGAAAATTCCGTCGGGAAAATTTCGTTGGTAATCAATCCTGCCACATTTCCGCGCCATATTACCGACAGACGTACCGATGGAATGGCCGTCGGTAACAATTTCGACAGCATTTTCATCGGAAATGTCCGTGTTTTTTTCCTATTCCGAATTTCTGACGGTTTATTTTCCGTCGGTAATGGATAAAATTTCCGTCGGAAAAATGTCCGTTGGTAAATGGCCGTTGGTAAATCGATGTTTTCTTGTAGTGCACTAAACACACTATAATTCCTAAGTTTCAAGGATCAAAAACATAAGTTTTATTTTCTCTCACTTGTTCTTGAAAGTTCTTCACATGTTTCTTCATTTATCCTCCATATTTCATCATCTTAGAGACATGATTTCATGATTCTTAATTCATGAAACTTGTTCCCTAGATCCTTGCCTTCACTTTGAGCTATCATATTCCTAAATCCAAGAACATTCAAGTTTTTTTTTCTTCTAGCTTCAAATTCGGCCAAGCCCTTTAAATCCTCCTCCAAGTGTTGTTTTGATTTTCTAAGACCATATTCCCACTCCCCTATATGATCTAGACACTTGCTAATTCACACAAAAATCCATTTGGAGCT
Source organism: Echinosophora koreensis (assembly GCA_035048595.1). Classification (NCBI taxonomy): domain Eukaryota; kingdom Viridiplantae; phylum Streptophyta; class Magnoliopsida; order Fabales; family Fabaceae; genus Echinosophora; species Echinosophora koreensis. Next base: position 2,015,109 of record JAPCYP010000090.1, on the reverse strand, counting down.
TGTTTGTGAAATGGATTTTTCTAGCCTACACTTTGTTCATCGTTTCTCATCAACCAAGGGATAATTTCTCTTGACCCTAGTTAGTTACTTTATTCTATGCTTCATTAGCTTCATGAATATGTAATTTATTTCAAGTTACGTACTTTTGAAAAATCATGTATTAATTCATATGAATTTTTCATGATGTTATTTTTGGACTTTCAACAAATTTTCTATGATAGAAATACCTATCTATACATGTCTACCAAATGGTTTTGAAAACAAATGATCCTAGCCCTTTTATCTTTATGTGGCCGTGAGCTTACCCTAAGTGTACCTTTGGGTTTTTGTTTGTTTTAAACTTGGATAATTTGTTGATGGATGAAGGTGATGGTGATGGAGTTGGTTTTGTGGCTTTGTGGATCAAAGATGATGTCTTGATTTTGGGAGCTACAAGAGGTAAGGGGGAGTGAACCACCTCACACCATATTGGTGAGTGTGAAGATGGCTTATCTTTGTTTCTGGTTGGAAACCATAAACTTAGGGTGGTTCATTTTGTTAGGTTTGGTCCTCTATGATGACATGATTGGAATATTGGTTGTGGTGTGATTAGTACTTTGGAATTGATATGATTATATGATCATGAACATGCTATGTTTGATTGATTTATTTATGTCTTGACTTGAGTAATTTGTTTGAATTGTCAATATGGATATAGCATGAGAATATGGTTATAGCATGACTTTTGAGTAATTATTATGCTAAGTTTGATGTATGGTTATGGTTATGAGTGTTTTTGAATAAGTGGAATCTTCTCTTGAATCGTGGTCAAGTTTCGGCCACATATGGAACAAATGGGAGTTTAACTCCAATCCTCGAGTTTTTAAGTGGATTTCACAAAAACTTAAGTGAGAATATGAACAATGACAATTAAGAAAGGAAAAGAAACAAGTTCTTGAGCTTATGAGATTATACAATTATTATAAGGAAAAATTTAATTAAAAGCCTACTCTAAGTGAGGCATAGGTACGATTTCCTTAGAATCCTCACTTAGAATGTTTTGATTTTCAATCAAGGTAATTGTGTAGTTGAAATTGTATTTGGAAATCAATGGACTTAAGTTTTCATGAAGCAGAACCATCCAAAAAGGATGCTTATTTTAATTCGGGTTTGTAGGTACAAATTGAATATGAAAATGTTTTCTATACTTAGTTCACCAGTTAAATGTGTGACACCCTCTACCCCGCATACATATATAAACGATAACAAGATAAGATAGGTTTAAAAACACGCGTAATTTATTTAATAATAAAAAACAATGGGTAAAGGATGCCACATTGTAACAAGTCTCAAACGCTCAAAATAAAAGAAATAAGGTTATAAAAACATAACAATAAAATAAAACATCCAAACCCCTAATATCACATACAGAGCTGGTATATCCAATCCGGTAAATATCCTCGGATAAACAAACTAAACCAAACTAAACTAATAACAGAAAACTGCAAATCCTTACTACGAGTCGCGGCTCCTCAGAGTCACTCCTCAACTGGCTGCTCGCCATCCTCTGTATAAAAGATACATGACAAACACAAACAGAGAAAACAGGGAGTAAGAAATATATACATGAATATAACGGCATGGAAGCAGTTTAGTAAGACGAGCATGCATCACAAACAAGCATGTTATAACAAACAACAACATATAACATAAACAATCATTCTCATCATACAATAAGGTATGCTATGTGATGCAGTGCTACTCCACTACTTCATTATGAGCTTGGATCCAATCTACCTCAGGAAGTCAACTTCGGAGTTACATATCCACATTGGCCAATAAGCACCAACGCCGGGGCAGTTCACCAAACCTTGGGTGGACCCCTTGGATAGCCAATGCACCTTACTCTGGGATGCGCCACCGCGGGGGCGCACGATTCACCTTAACTCGCGGACGGCCAGATCGCCTTACTATCGGAGGACCTCCCCTATGTTGAACATTCCCCACTAACATCTCTGATTGCGTGAATGCCATGACCAACACAATACACAAATACAACCACCACCTCCGCTTGGGCCACTAGGCTACCCAAGTTTAATCACCATCAACACCTCGACCACTTGGCTATTGAGGATTTAACGTTATCGTTTCATCGTTTAGTCTTTTAACACTCTGGCCATTCTGCACCAGAGATTACCACCTCGACCACTCGGCTATCGAGGCCCCCTTGGCCTATTAGGCTACCAAGGTACATTATCATCTTTAATTAACACTCTGGCCATTAAGCACCAGAGATTACCACCCTGACCATCATGCATCAAGGCCCCCTTGGCCATTCGGCTACCAAGGTGCAACATCTTATCACTTGTCTTTTGTCTTTATGTTTGTTTGGTGTCTTATTAGATTGTTTAAGACGTTTGGGGTGAAACACCCCTGTTTCAGCTCTGTTTTATGGTTATAGGCAGGGGAGCCACACCCATAGGCAGGGAAGCACGGGTTGTGCTCCCCATTCAGAACGGGCGTGCTGATACTTTAGTCAAGCACGGTCGTGCTGACTATTAAGCACGGCCGTGCTAGTTTAGCGCCGCCTTTTTGAATTTTGAAGTGGAGCACGGGCGTGCTCCTTATTAAGCACGACCGTGCTTCCTGGAGTATGGCCGTACTGGTCTGGACATAAAAGGGGTCAGAAACCCTTTGCCAAACCCTTGGGCAATTCATGGATTAAACCTATTGGCTCTTACTAAGTCTTTGAACATTAACTTCATTACTTTTTGGCTTAATCTTCATGTCTTATAATTAAAGGGAATTAATCCTTTAATTTATATTCATCTTAATTTGTCCCTAAACACTCATTGATCAATCCCTAGGATCTTTGACTAAACCTTTTGGCATAATCCTTGCCCTTCATTATTATCATTCAATTTTATGAACAAAGGGGAAAAACCTCCATTAACATCATTAACAGTTTTTCATCATTTTAACATTAACGTGTTCACAACGAACAAGCAACAACCAATAATATTATAAATCATCCAATCATGGCATCAATAATTCAACAAGTTATAGCAACAACATCATCATCAAATAAACCAAGATAAGCATGTTAAACATTCATACCATAAACAAATAGACATATATATTCATGTTATCAACCAATAATCATTTAGGCATTTAATCAAACATTCAGGGTCATGGGAAACCCTTCTTCTTACGCTACCCTCAAGCCTACATATTCATACTATCCCTTCTCCCCTTACCTGGTATGAAGATTTCCCCTTTAACTGAAGAAGACTCTAAATCGGTTCCCTTGAATGGCTCGACGAACGTCCCAAGCCTTGGCCAACACAAAAAGGTTAACCAATTAATTCCCAATTTATGAAAAGAAAAAGTAATTAAGAAGAGGGAAGAACTATTACCTTTATATTGGCACTTAGCGTGATCTTACTCTCTTAAAAACGAACGAAACACCAAGAAATGATTGGGTTCAAAGGAAAAGAAAGAGAGAGGCTGCCGTCACACTTAGGGTTGCCTAAAGTGCCAAAGTGGGGGTTTAACTTGTAACCCTCACTGACTGACGCAATTTTATAAACTCTGACCCGAGCACGGCCATGCTTAACTTAAGCACGGAGTCATGCTCAAGTTAGCATGGTCAGACAAAAAGACTGTCAACGAGTACGTTGAGCACGACCGTGCTCTCTATTAAGCATGGCCGTGCTTGTGGCCCAGACAGCAACAAAGTACGTGCCTTAAGCACGGGCGTGTTGATACATGAGCACGGCCGTGCTCATGCATCAGGAAGGGATTTTTAGCTAAAAAAGTCCCACTTAGCCCTTTCTAAACACTCCTAAGCGAACTTCTAACAACAAACATGCAAACAAGAATAAAGAAGCGCTTAACGAAAAATGGGGTGTTACAAAATGCTTTTATCTAAGTCAAAGATCGATTAGATCAAATGTTTTTGGTGAGAATAACCCGTATACCGAGTTTGATGTCTAACCTTTATGTGATGGCTATAAAGTTTTTCAAAACAAATTTCAAAACCCAAATGAATGAAAGATGGAACCATGGTTTAGCATTGAATGCTTTCACTTAAATAAGGGACTTTTGTAAAGTTTCCACATGACATTCAATTGGTCGACAGTTGTTGGGCCATAAGAGTTTTATCATTTGGAGTTTTAAGAGTGATGAAAAAGGAAGTTAAGCCTTTAGAAACTCTTCTTTTATTTTAATTTCAAACCCTTAATGCTGAGGTACTTAAGACCATAATACTGAGCGTATTTAAGGAGATGTGTTTACAAAGAAAGGATTTAAACTTTTGTATTTACCATCAAAAGGATTTTAAAACCAAAGCAAATGTGTTTTCCAAAACCTAAGTCAAGGAGTAGGACTTAGCGATTAAAAGAAATGGAATATTTAAACTATGAGATATAGTGGAGCTAGATTATGTCTTCATACCCTAGATGATTTGATCATCCAAGGATCCATAATACTTAATAACCAAGAGTATTATAAGATTACTTGCCGAGTAAGTAATCTCGTCCGGAAAGAACAGGAAGAAATATAATGGATTGGGGAATGATCAATCTCCATGATTCAATTAAGCGTTGAAACCTGGATAGACCAATGAGAGGATCCTAAACTTTTGCAAGAATTCACGGGTTGGTACTATCTTGCCTCTAGAATGGCTCTTGATTCCGTAAAAAGAATCCCGAAATTTATCCGGTGAATAAATACGAACGCACATGCCGTGATCGGCTCGATCCAAAGAATATTTCAGTAAGGCCTTTGTGCCTAGGAAGTGGGCCTACATGTTCTGTGTGCATGTGGATGTAGGGTGACGATTCTTCAATGATCTTGGGAATGTCAGGGTGTGGATGATCACGGATGGGCATTTAGGACGATGGGTCGTGGAGTCCTTTGTAAAACACCGACATCTTCTACTTGCTGCTATACAATCTTGGTTATCAATGGCGTTTCACAATCAATGGGGTTGCTTATTATTGATGCACAAGTATGCCTAATGTTGGGAATTATGAAACTTGTGTTCTAGCCACTCCTTTCGAACATTCTCTTAACTCCGGAGTAGAGTCAGATCTTCCTTGAGACTGTATAGGTATGGTATTATGCAGTTTCAATCAGTATTCTCTCCGTTCTTGTGAGGCTGTGTAGGTATGGGATTATGCAATTTCACTAGATCATGTTTGTGTATAAGCCGTATCCTGTCTTGCTTTGATGTTGCATGCTTTTGATGATATGTATATACTATATGTTGTAGGTATATTGATTGAAGTGTTGGTCTGCAAATGGATGATAATATGAGATATGTTAGTAAGAGTATGTGTATGCATATGTGCCATGTTGTGTCGTGCTATTTTCATATATGCTATAAGTTGTGTTATGTTGGGAATCTCACATCCTTTGTTTTATATTGTTGTGTCTAGTTTGGCTATGCGCCTTTTGTGTTCTTCTAAGAAGGATGGGATGTGGAGATGTCACTCGGCTGAACCACCAGAGGTGTTGAGGTTCGAGCATGAGGATGACATGGGGAAGTCTCTAGGGAAGTCACTTCCACCTTTCGGATGGTTCAAGACGAGGATTTTGTGTTTCCTGTCGTGCCTGATCTTCCTTTTCTTCTGATAGGCATGACTTTCGTTGGTTCGTAGGCCATGGCTCTTCCCTTGAAAGGGAAAAAGGGCTTAGTTCGAGAGCTACTTTGGTAGTGGCTCTAGAAGTGTCTTTTGTGACGATATCGACAGTGGTCTCTGGTAGAGTTTCCACTAGATTTCGTCAGTTGAGTTTGTCATTCTCACGATGTACGAGAGAGGATTGTCTTTTATATTTTAGTTTGGTCAACTTGGTATGTTTGGGAGTTAGTGTTATTGGTTTATGGAGCTATGACTCCAAGTACCTTATGCTTTTAGGAGCTGTGACTCCATATCTTTATGTTGAGTCTATATGTGTATATGTTTTGTTTGACGAGTCGGGTGGGATTTTTATGTAATTCTATTTTTGAACTTATGACCAGAAATGTATTATGAAGTATTTTATTGTACAATAACTATTTCCAGATATTTATATTTATGTCTTGCGAAAGCAAAGAATTTCCCTGTTTTATCACAGCAATATTTTAAATTACCCTATTTCGGCCTTAAAACGTTACGGACAATGTAGCACCCGAGAAGGGTGTTATAACAACTTTAATAGTGCTTATTTGACAAAACACTATCAAAAGTATATCATAAGATACATTTTTCTAGAAAAGCGCTATTAATGTTTGAGAGTTTTTTTTAAAAAAAAAAACGTGTTGGGTAAAAATAGTATTTCCTTGGGGAAATGTTATGAAATATATATATATATATATATAGTTGGGATCCATTTACACTAGGTGTTACTCAAAAAACTTACACCAAATCTGAATCGTTAAAATTAATTAATCCAAGGGCTCAAAATATTATGATTAAAAAAAATAAAAAAGAAACTAAAAAAAGTCACGTGAGAGGGATTCTTCCCCCTTCTTTCTCTCACTAACCGTTTCTTCATCATTGATTTCCGGAGCCACAGAGAAGTCATACTGGAAACAGATATGTTCACCAAGTTTTTTTCTCTCCTTTTCAACGTCTGTTCCAAACAATGGCTTCTTTTTTGCTCCTCTTTTCTTGATTTTTTCCAAATTATTTTTGTTACTAATTCAATGGGATTTTGTTACTAATCCCTGTCTCCGTCAAATCCTTGTCGTCGCCGACGAGATAGAGACCAAGGAAAACACGATTTGTGTCTGTTCATTAACGCCGACGATGATGTCGGAAAGTCGCGGTGTAGATCTGTGCAACACCATAGCCATATCAATGAAACTCAAGAACAAGATCAAATCGATCCTCGAATCGTTCCTCAAACAAGACGAAGCGGTACTAGCGATTGCTTGGCCGTGTTTGGAAAACGAAGCTGCCTCTTGTATGGTCCTCCAGCACAGGAAAATCGAGGTCATCGCCGCCATGACGAACTTCCTCTCAGAGAAGAAGAGAGGGGCTGTTGCTTGGTGGTGGCCATGACGGCGCAGGGGATGCGCAGGTGCTCAACGCCAACTGCAGAGGCATTGTGGTTGTTGTGCAGGTGGAGGACTTCACAAAAATACCTAACAAAGAAGGAAGGAGAAGGGGGCTGTGAGGGGAAGTAAAAACCATATGGCAAATGTCATGCCATGTCAGCTACTCACGTCACTACTTAACGACAGTTTGACGTAAATGACTAATTTGGATTAAGTTTCAAATTTAAGGGTCCAAAATGAATCATTTTAAACATAAAGGACCAAAACAAATTTAAAAAAAACTAAGGGACCAATAATCTAATTTAGTTTTTTGAATACATGGTGGATATATATATATATATATATATATATATATATATATATATATATATATATATATATATATATATGGGGAATGCTGCAATAGACCCACTAGTTTTTTTAGAAGGAGCATTTTAGCAACCTACACCTTTTGATTTGGACTAAAAACCCAATAATCTCTTCTAAAAACAACTACTTAAATGAGTGGGTATTAATGTAATTTACACTTTTTAATTTAAAATTTTCTAGTTACCCTCTCTCCTTGCAATTAATATTTGGTTCCCTCTCACCTCTTAATTTAAAAAAATTCTACTTTCTCTCTTTCTTCCATATATATATATGGGTAGGGATCTACTTACTCCAAGAGTAACTCTTGTTAGAGTTACTCCGCTTAATAACTCATCGGGGACAATGAATTTTCAACCAATCTCATCGTTGAATTAAAACTTCTTATTGAATAGATCAACTCCTCAAAGTTTCATAAAAATTTCAAAAATATTTGATACTTCATCAAATAACTTCGATTGAACGTATGATACGTTTTCTAAAATAAGAGTAAATGTCGACTATAAGATTACATAGCTATGAGTGTCTAATTTTTATGAAATTTAGTGTGCATAATTGATAGGATAATATGACAATATTTAACGGTTGGATTGTTGAAATTCAATGTTCCTGATGAGTTATTAAGCGGAGTAACTCTAACAAAAGTTACTCTTGAAGTAAGTAGGTCCCCACCATATTATATAAAAGTTGGAATTTCACCTAGAACTTATTAAAAAAAATGATATAATGTCGCTTAAGATAGTAGGAAAAAAAAATCTTTATTTACCCTAAACTTTTTTTTATATCTTAAAAAACTTGGCTTTTGTAGTATTGTTTGTGAGATTTTTACTTGAAATATTGATTATTTTTTTTTAGATGGAAATATTGCTTTGTTAGGACGAGAATAATTCTAAAAAGTGGTCTAAGAAAAAAAATTCTTTATATATATATATATATATATATTCTAAAAGTAAATTCATATGAGAATTTGTATATCTTATAATTTCAATAAATAAAATGTTTATTGGCAACGACAAATCTTCCCAACCGAGTTTTGCGAGTTTTAGAGTGAAGTCGAAATTTTGTTTTGGAAAGTGTATATAAATCCTCTAAAATTTAGTTCACTTGCTAATAGCATCTTTAACGTTTTTTTTCCTCAATTAGTTCTTAAAATTCTCATCATCAGTAAATTAATCCTTCAACTATTTTTTCATTCCAATTCGTTCTTAAATTATTATTATCAGTAAAATCAATCATAACAAAACCTCGAGACTTATACACTTCTATTCACTTCTTCTTCTCCTTCATTCTTCCTCGCTGCTTCTCTTAATATATATGTTCTTCTGTATTATATCCTCTTCTATTCGTTTGTTCTCATATCAATTCTTGATTCTATGAGAAGGAAGCTATCTCCCCCAAAAACTTAAACAACTCAAAAGCCAAAAAGTCTTTGTTCATCCCCAATCCATTTCAAATCACCAAATGAAATCTAAATTAACTACCTTATTGAATTTTTCCCTAGCCACGAAAAAAAACCTTCATCCATTTTCATTCATTCAACCACAACCCATAATAAAAATCCTAGGGCGGAATAATGAAGGTGGACAATAGGAAAATAGAAGCACACAAGCCTCAATTTGGTCTTATTTTCTTTTTCTTTAAATTTAAAAAAATGCAACAACAGTTTGGATTTAAGCGAAATTAACAGTTGAATTTATTCATTGTTAGCGATCTAAAGTAATAGAAGGATGGATTTTGCTAATAGTAGAAGTTTAAGGACTAAATGTGATGAAAAAATAATAATTCAATGATTAATATTACTAATAGTAGAGTTTAATGATTAACTGAGACGAAAAAATAGTCATAAATGCCTATTTGTCGATGGACTAAAAATAGAACCAAGATAATGAACTGTTTCTTTTGTAAATAGATATAACATTGATTTTAAAATTTTTTAATCTTAGAATTTCAGCAATTAGTTGAAATCAAACTTCTATGGAATCACTAACCTCTGTTACTTTGAGTGGAGGGGACTTTGATAATTTAATTATGTGGTATTAGATTCAATTTAGAAATTTATACATATGAAAAAAAATATTATTGTCAGAAAATTTATTTGTAAATAAGATAAATAATTTCAAAAAGAGAAAATTTGGTTAAATGAATACTTTAATGTGCCTTTTCTTTTTTTCTTTTTACTTTAGTCTTTTAATTTTTAATTTTCTCAATTTGAGTCTCATATTTTGCAAATAATTTACTTATGTGATTTGTTATGGTTATATTTTATATTTTAATTGAAATAATAACATATACTATTTGTCAAAAAAAAAAAAAAACATATACTCCTAATAGTATTGATTTATTATCGACATGATATTGATATGAATATGAAATGGTGACGACGTGATCTAATTCTTATATCGCACATCATCACGTAGGTTATAAAATGACAAAATCTTATAAAGTGGGGATTTTTTTTTTTTTTTTTGTGGTTATAAGATATCAATTTAAAAGATATAAGGTTATGTTTGAGGTTTCGAAGATGATAGAGTGAAGTAGCTAATAATGAAGTAGAGTGAAAAGGTAAAAACATATTATTTCACTGTTGGAAGTTTAATGAGATAATGAAGAAATATTCCAAAACCCCAATTTAATGGGAATGAAAATAAGAGAGCTTGGGTTCTCATTCTTAATTACTTCACTGCATTACTCAAGAAACCCCCAAACAACGAGTTAATGTATTTTCACTATTCACTCTAAACTCCACTCGATCCATCTAAACATAGCCTAAGGTTTATTATGGGTTTCTTATTTGGTATGCACAGTTAGTAAAAAAAATTATTATACTGTTAATCAATTATAAATTATCACATCATTAAAAATATTTAATAACATCTGGTTGGTTCAAGTGGTAAAGGACTTGGACACCTTAAGTAAGTGGTCAGGGTTCAAATCCTTGACTCTTGTGTATGGAGAAAACCAAGTTGGGAGGCGAGAACCCACCTTGTGTGCCCAACAGATTCCCCGACGGAGATTATTTACCATCTAATGGTGGTGGATACTTCGTACCTATATCATGGTTACCAAAAAAGAAAAATTATTAAAAATATTTGATTTTTATCTTAAACATCTTAAAAATCATCTATTTCATAATTTATGATTAATTGACGGTAAAAAAAAAAAAACCAATTAAACTCTATATTAAATATATCACTTTTCTTTAACCAAAAAAAAAAAATCACTTTTCAACTATTTTTTTAATTCCTAGAAAATGCTTTTTGTTAGCATTTGGATGATAAAGATCAAATTAAAAAAAATTGAAATAAAAAACAAAAAATATCTAATTTTTGTTTTAAAAGAATACTTTAATCTGCCGTAAACAAAAAGCAGTTTCCCGACCCAATTAACCGGTGCCAGAAAACCACTCTATCACAAAGACAAAACCCACCTCATCTGCTTTGTCTCCCCCAGTCTCCTTTTTCTAACCATTAATCAACATACGTTTCTATTTAGATTTTTATAGTAACTCACACCAACACCCCTTCTTCCCTCCCTTTCCTTCACCACTCCCTACCCTCTCTACTCTACACTCTACGCTTCCTTTCTTCTCTCCCCAAAATTACACGCCATTTATCTCCATAACCATAACCATTTCCTACTCCTACAACACCACAACAACTGCTACACCAAACACAAACACACTTTCTTTTTTATCTATCTCTCTCTCTGTCTCTTTGTGGTTTCACTCCTTCATATCTTCTAAACATTGCCTTCTCTACCATATGAACTAATTAATAGTTAATAGTTACCTCTTTCTCTTTTCTCTTTCTCTTTGTCTTTCTGTTGTTTTTATTATTATATGGCGTACCATAACCAAAACCTCTCCCAAGACCTCCCACTTCACCATTTCACAGACCAATCCAACTCCTTCTCACCTCCGGACCCAACCGCCAAACCTAACTCCGATCCACACACTCTCCAAACCGCACCCAATTGGCTCAACAACGCTCTCCTCCGAACCCATTACAACAACCACGACAACGACAACACCAACAACGCCTCCAATTTCCTCAACCTCCACACAACTTCGGATTCCACCGCCGTGGCCGCTTCCCAATCCTCCGGCCAATGGCTCGCCGCCTTGTCCAACCAATCCGTCGACCTGAAGGCTTCCGCCGACGGCGATGAACTCGTCGGAAAGGTAGAACCGGCGGTGGTCGGCGACGGAGGAGGAGGCGGAGGGATGGTGAACTGGCAGATTAGTAGGTGCAAGGGGGAGATTCTGGCGCATCCGTTGTACGAACAGCTGCTGTCGGCACACGTGGCGTGCTTACGGATCGCCACGCCGGTGGACCAGTTGCCGAGGATCGATGCTCAGCTGGCACAGTCGCAGAATGTGGTAGCCAAGTATTCCGCGTTCGGACACGGTGCTCAGAACATGGTTGGGGATGACAAGGAACTTGACCAGTTTATGGTAATTTTTTTTTTCTTTTTCAAATTTCTTTGTCACTTATCTGATTGTTTCTTTACAAAATTTCTAATAATCTAATTTCCGTTGGTTTTAGAATAATTAAATTTTGGTGGTTTGTCCCATTGAGTCAGCTCAGACGGTTTAAGTTACAGACATCAATTGGGAGTGTGCGGTTCAAAGGTCGCAATGCACTCTACTCCTTCCCCATTCCCTCCCTCCCTCTTCTGGACTTATTTCTTATTTTCTTCTCTTCTCTCTGTATTTCATCACTTCCAAAATACTCCATCAACTATACGGTGTATATATATGATATCAAAATTTGTGCCCAAATATTATTATTGCCCATATAAGGCCTACTACGAGCTTCCACTCAAAAACAAAGAAACGGTGATTTTTTTTTTTTTTTGCTTTCTGTGTGTCAATCATGGAATTGGACTGTGATAGTTTATTTTAATGGAAAATCCACTGTTTTTGTGGCCTGAAAATTGAAAGACTTTAACTTTCTGGTGCAATTCGTAAATTAAATTTGTTTTTTTTGGATGATTGCTCTAGTGGGAAACAGAGGAATTAAAGAGAATTGAGGGGCCGGCAATGGCAGTTGATTCAAGCGAGAGGGGTTTGAGTCCCTTAATCATGTGGTTCTGGGTTGATCCCTGAATTTATGTGTATAAAAAAAATATTATTGGGAGGTATCCCCATTTAGGTGCTTGATAGTATATGAGAGATTAGGCTTACTTGTTAAGTGATAAAATACTCCGGGAAGAAAAAAATTAAGAAAAAGAAATGAATGCGTGAAGGGTATGGAAAATGGGATGTTTTGACTTTACTATTTGCTGATATGATGTGAATCAGATAGGGTTCGTTTTATTATTTTAATTGAATGAAGGATTTCAAATAGAAAGTAAATGACGGTTTGAGTTTAAGCTCGATTCTATGCTGGATTTGGTATTTTAATTCTAACACGTAACTAGGATGATTTTACAAACTACTTTAGCCGGCGTTTCCTCTAAATGTTTTTTTTTTATTCATGACATTGACTTATTGGGTAATAGTTAATTCGTTTGGATTCATGTGTTCATTTTTCTACTACAATCCTTTTACGCTTCATCTTTCAAGCTTCTGTCAAGAAATCCTGGCGTCCAGAATGTAATTAAGCTAGTCTTGACTCTTGAGCAATTATTGAGAAGAAATTTCTTGCATAATGAATTATTTTGGATCAGCATATTTCATCAATCTTGATCATAATCTAGAAACTTCTCTTTATTTTGTCATGGTGGATTAAGCTAGTTGGTGCTATAGAAGTTTATTAGATTTGATAAAGTTGTTATCATGATATTTTCCTACTTGATGTTGCAGTCGCACTATGTTTTGTTGCTCTGTTCCTTCAAAGAACAACTGCAGCAACATGTCCGGGTCCATGCAATGGAAGCCGTAATGGCTTGTTGGGAGATAGAGCAATCTTTACAAAGTCTTACAGGTGCAAAAAAGTGTCTACTTTTATTAGTTGTTGCATCTTGGAATAAAAATAATGGTTCGTTGCATGATATAGAATGAAAATAACTTGTTCCACATTATTTTCTACTCAGCTTTTTGTCTAATTGTATGTTCCCTTGTTTCTGTTGCTTTTGCCAATTGAAAATTTTTCAGAGTTGGAGGGTCCTAGTGGTGTGGTTCTCTTGTAATACTAATATACTATGATCATAATATTTTTAAATGTTGAACTACTTTATCTTTGCAAAGTTCCTGCCATCAATGAACCAAGAAGTAGTGACAATTTCTAGTTATTGGTGAGCAATTTCCAGAAAACTAAATTTTTTTCTTATAAGGAATGAAAGGAGTAATTCGTGAAGGGGTATGTTTATGGTTCACTATCGGTTCTAAGGTTGAGACACAGTTGTCTTCCTTCCAATGATTCAAATTTGGAGGACTTGGTTTTCATACTCTGGAATTGTACCTGTAGTCCTAGTGAGCTGTAACTTCATGTTTAAATTTCCTGACAAGTTGAAACATCAGTTAATATCCAAAATTTAATTCAGATGATAAATAATGATCCAACTCCTTGATGTTTGATCCAATATAAATTATGATTGATACATGGTTACATGAATTAAATTTTATCTCTCTCGCCCCCTCTCCCCGTGTCTGTCTTATGTGTCTGGAAAACTTTAATCTTATGCAACTTTATTAACATGGATACAGTTTATCCAACAATGGAGAGTTACTAAACCCACATGCATTGCAAGTTTACAACTGATGGAATGATGATAATTTATAGTAATTGGAGAAAGTATTAAAGATGTCATAGTGCATTGGTCAGTTGTCCATATGTTTAGAATGTTCTTCGGTTCCTAACTATTGTGTTCTTTGAATAAAACCTTCACAATCTTTTGGTTCAATTAGAAAACTCCTAGAGCACAGTTAAACAGAAAAAGCAAAACCATTTTCAAGTTGATGTGTACCAAACTGATAATTGTTCACACATGTTGCACGATGAACAGGAATTTCACCTGGAGAAGGTACAGGGGCAACAATGTCTGATGACGAAGATGACCAAGTAGATAGTGATGCAAATCTGTTTGATGGTAGTTTGGATGGCACAGATAGCATGGGATTTGGCCCTCTTATTCCGACAGAGAATGAGAGGTCCCTGATGGAGCGTGTAAGACAAGAATTAAAGCATGAATTGAAACAGGTAAGGGATGTGTGTGGCCTTAATCTCCCCTTAATTTAAATCTCTTCCCATATGACTGGCCTAACTTTTCTTTTAAATTTTATTATATAGGGTTATAAGGAGAAAATTGTGGACATAAGAGAGGAGATTTTACGCAAGAGACGAGCTGGGAAACTTCCTGGTGACACAACCTCTGTCCTGAAAGCTTGGTGGCAATCACATTCCAAGTGGCCTTACCCTACTGTAAGTTTGATAAATGCAATTACATCAATTTTGAGAAAGACCTTTTAGAGATATACTCCGGAAATTTAACTATCTTAAAGTAATTAGACCAGGCATTACATATGTTGTGTGGTAAGCTAGTTTAAATGCTCGTGATAGTCATTAGGATTTAGGGGTTCACATACTTAGATAATCAAGAGTGCAATAGGAAAAGGATTACTTTATGAAAACATAGGCTATACTCAAGTTGTTGGCTATTCTGATGTTGATTGGGCAAGTTTGCCGTCAGATAGAAGATCAACTTCAGGTATTGTGTCTTTTTTGGAGGCAACTTAATCTCATGGAGGAGTAAGAAGCAAAACATAGTTGCTAGATCCAATGGAGAAAACGAGTATCTTGCTATAGCAGCAGCTATTTGTGAACCCACATGGTTAAAGCAATTAGTTCAGCAGTTAAAATTTGGGAGACATCAAAGAACCAAACATAGAGAGATTAACCACCATTTTGTCAGAGAAAAGGTTGTTTTAGTCGAGATCACAAATGCCTCAAGTCCAATGAATAGTTGACTGACATATTTACTGAGTCTTCTAGAGGCCCCAAATTGATTTTGTCTGTAACAAGATTGGTGCATATGACATGTATGCTTCTGCTTGTGGGCGAGTGTTTGACTTTGAATTGGAACATGTTTAACATGATTCATATGTTGCTAGTTGGCTCATAGAACTGATTACTAGGCATTGTAATTTGCTTATCTAATTATACATTGGAATTTAGAGTCTAGGAAATAATTCACCATTTATTGTTCTTGTAAATGTAACATGTATTATTATCTGATGCATATAAATACAACATGCTAGGTGCCAGTCACTCATGCAATTTCCTCATAGTCTCTCCTAATTCTGTACCTAAGAATAAGCTTTGCACTTTTTCCACGTGTTGGCACAATAGTAACCTTAGTATTTGCTGTATACAGGCTCTAAGTTGAAGCCACTGCATGCGATTTTCTCAAGTGGCCTTATATTTAAAGTTAATATTACCTGCCGTCTCACAACTCATTCCACAATATTTTTGCTCAACTTAATCAATTATGTGCTTTTCAGGAGGAAGATAAGGCCAGGTTGGTGCAGGAAACTGGTTTACAGTTAAAGCAGATTAATAATTGGTTTATTAATCAAAGGAAGAGGAATTGGCACAGCAATCCTTCAACTTCTACTGTCTTGAAGAGCAAGCGCAAAAGGTATACTAAAAAAATTGTTGATGATAGATTCATTTTTATCTTGGACCACACAAATAATGATTTGAGTGCCTATAGTAAAATATATTTAACCAAGACCTTTTATTTATTCAAATTTGCATGAGCTTTGCACCAACCTTATTTGAAAAGAAGTAATGCAGGTGATGGCAGTGTTGATAGTAACATGTAAACGTGGAAAAGTCAAAAAACCAACCCCTGAATGTACTTAGCTCTTTTTCTGCGGTCAATCTTGTTGCATGGAAAGGGATTTCATGGGAAGAGAATGAGAAGAAAGAACCACATTATGTTTCTGTTGAAGGCCTGCAGATGGTTTTAGTACTTGTGATGTTTATATATTTAGGAAGTTCAACAGGAATATGATTTTTGTTTACATTTTGGTACTTGTGATATATATAATGGTGAGGGGTTGTGGTGTACAGTAATAAGCTGTCCATTTTTCCTTACAATGATACTGTTTTTATTTTTTTCTTTAAATTGGTATATGGGATGTAGAGGTCAATTTGTTGTAGAAATGGTATATCATAAGATTTTACATATAATGTATATTTCCTTGGCACGTTGCTCAATGTCGTAACTTCATTAACTCTATGTTTGGTTGGGAGAAGGAAGTGAGAAGAGGAGGTGAAAAGAGAATGCGAAGATAGAAAGAGGTGAGAAATATAGTAAATTTTTGGTATTATTTGGTAAGGAAAAAAAAAGGAAAGAAAGAAGAGAAAGAAATGGTATTATTATTTGAAGGATAAAAAAAAATCACTAATTAAAATAAAGCAACTACATTATTAACAAAAAGAGTAAAGGCCCATTTTGGTCTTAACAAATTTTGAGGGTATGTATTTAGTCCCTGAGAAAAATAAATTCATTCGTTATTTCCCCAGAATGTCAAACGTTGGACATAATAGTTCTTGAGTGAAACTCCGTCCATGGGGGTCCATGGGGCTCCATTAGTTTGCTAAGGTGGCCCGTTATTGAACATAGGTGTACTGTTATCTATTTTACATGGTGGAATTGATTAAATGTTAAAAAAGAGATAAAAACATGCAAAATGACGTCGTTTCAACGACCAATGGGTGGGGGAATATTGAAACGAAACAGGACATTTTGGTCCCCATAACCTTCGAACTCCCCATTCACACATTTCATCCGCCCAACCCTTGAAATCCCTAAAATAAGAACTAAAATCACAAGAATGGAATCACACTTGCTTCATCACTAAATGGGTTGCAACACTTAGGGCACTCCTATCCCAACTAATATCGCGTGGATTGGAGGCGAAATTAGAACTCCCGGAATCCCCATGGCTTTTCATCTTGTTCACTCGGTCAAGGAAGTTGCTACAGTGGAGTTCTTGACATTGAGAATTGGAATGGAATAGGAAAAGAATAGGAAGAATGGCTTGTTGGGAGATGGGGTGGAGCCGAGGTCACTCAACCGACACCATCAAAACAATGGAAGTCTTGCTTCATCACTGAATGGGTTGCAATACTTGGGGCACTCCTATCCCAACTAATATCGCACGGATTGGAGGCGAAATTAGAACTCCCGGAACCACATGGCTTTTCATCTCGTCCATTCGGTCAAGGAAGCTGCTATAGTGGAGTTCTTTATGGTTTAGGGCTGATTTAGGGCTTCAATATGCTTATATAGGAAGAAGAAGACACAAACGGCTGAACGATGTCATTTTGTGTTGGTGTTCACATGTTTTACACATGTTTTGCCCTAATTTTGTGTTTTTTAATTATATTTCAATGTGTAATTAGATAAACAATAACGAGTCACCTCAGCAAACTAACGAAGCCCCATGGACGGAGTTTCGCTCAGGGACTAACGTGTCCAATGTTTGACATTTTGGGGGATTAACAAATGAATTTATTTTTCTCATGGACTATATGTATACCCTCAAAATTTGTCACGTACTAAAATGGGTCTACTAAAAAAAAAAAAGTGTAAGACAAAGGTATAAAAGAAACAACAAAAATGTCAGTCTTTTCTGGCTCGTTTCTTCACAATTTTGAGAAGAAAAACAGGTGAGGCCCACAATTTTTCTTTTCTTTTCTTGGCTCCATCTCTCATGTACCAAACGAGAGAAATATGGTATTTCTTTGATGTCTCTCTCTTCGCCCTCTCTCTCTCTCTCTCATCTTTATTTCATCTGTAATAAACAGAGCGTAGTTATCGGCAATATGAGGATAAAAGTTCTTGTTGCAATTTTTTTATAATTTAACTTATAGGTGTCGATTCAAAGTGTGGAAAATTTTGGGTGGAACTAGTTTTTTTTTTTTTTTGGGTACATGGAATTAGTTAAAATTAAAGATAACAAATATGATTTTAAAATTTTAATTACTTAATCATAAAATTTCTCAACACAAAATTTTAAGTCGAATTCTTTAACCAATCAGTCTCTATTAAATTAGGCTCTGTTTGGGAGGATGGAGTGTGGTGGTTATTAATGTTGTGGAGTGATTAAAATGTATTAACTAATTGTTTGAGAGTTTATTAAGTAATGGAGTGGGGTGATTTAGGATGATAATTTAAACCACTTCACTCCATCCCACCTAAACCCTCCAGTTTTTATACCCTCCAAATTAGGGGTTTGGGATATTCTTCAAATCCCTGATTTTTTATTTTTTAGTTTTGGTTAAACCAAGATTAAATATATAAGAGTACATGAACTACTCAACCAAATACAAGCCCAAAAAAGAGCTATCAAAATTAATGTACAACAAGAGACGAATTGCTCTGCCCCCCAATTATATTAATAAAACCACCCAACTATACACCCCAAAAGTAAGCTTCATATATGATACACCATAAAACCCCAATTGTTTAAAGCCCCCATAAACAAAACAGAGCTGGCCTCCACCAGGAGCAAATCAGCCAAAATACCAGCAAGCCAAGAAGTAGTGACAACACCACAGTGGAAAGCGAAGGACCTTTGATAAACCAATTGAAAGACCACATGACAGCAACATAGTAGAGATGGAATTCAATTCCCTCATTATACTTCCAAATAATGAAGTGATATATTTTTACTCTCCATTCCATTACTAACCATTCAATCACTAACCACTTTACTCCATCTCCTTCAAAACTCTCAAACATAGCATTAGTATACGGAATATTTATTATGATGTCTCTCTACCTTCAAGAGACATATGTCATCCTTTATTTCAGGTTTTTTTTTTTAAATTTTTAATTTTTTAATATAACTTTTTTAAAATCTATTGATTATTAATCATTATTGTCAAATTTGCGTATCAATTAATTATTTATAATGATACATTACTATATCAACTATTTATTTTTATTTAATTCTTTTTTTAGAATAAAAAATAATCATTATTAAAATAAAATAGAATGCTGAAATTAATATTAAATGAGTAAGATAAAATATGTGTTAGATGTAACATATACTTATCAATAAGGATTTAATTTGTATGTATTATTAGTATAAAAAATTTACATTATAAAAAAATTAAAAAAAATTAAATAATTTGGTTAGTATTTGTAACATCTATCTTTTTGTGATTTTTGTGAAATATAGCTATTGGGAAACCTTTGGTGAACATTAAAAAATAAAATCATTTAATAATTTATTATTTTATGTGTTTTTAAAATATATGTATTTAAAAAATATAAAAATAAGTGAAATGAAAATAAATATAAATGGTATGAAATATAATTTTTAAAATTTAATATTTAAATAAAAAAAAATGTTGCCTTGTAGATAATAATCACTAGGATTAGGGTCTTCTCAAGTGAACAAAAGTTTAAAGTGAAAAAATAAGAATACATTCATCCTTGATTAGTTACATAGTGTTTTGTTGTGGAAAAGAGAAGGGAAAAGATTCAGAAACAACAACTCATTGTCCACCACACTCCTTCAGGAGAACAAATAGCCGATGTTCTTACAAAACCAGTTACTCACAATTTTTGAGCAATGTAGAACCAAACTCAGGGTGTTAGACTCCACACCCATGAGTTTGCGGGGGGATGTAAAGGGATGAGCTAACTGACTGTTAAAAAACAGTCAGCATAGTTGGAATTATCAGTTAGCATAGTTAGAATTTAACAGATTAGTAGTTAGCTCAACTACCTAAAGTACATTTCTCTAATCTCTATAAATAGAGAACTTTGTATCAACGATACTTAGATGCAATACATGAGATTCTAGTCTTGATTTCTCTACTTCTAATTCTTCAATTCCTTTCTATATCTTGTAGTTTTTGGTACCTTTATTTAAAAGCATAGTGAAGATGAGCGAAAAATTTTAGGCTAAATTATATTTTTGGTCCTGTAATTTATCAAATATGTGGATTTGGTCCTTGTAGTTTACTAAATGTGTGATTTTAGTCCATGTAGTTTCAATTGCTCAAACCAAGTTCCTATACTTACGAAATTGAACAATTTTGGTCCCGTTGTTAAGCTTACATCCAAATCTTATCGGAGCTTGCTGACATGGCTTTCACTGTGTGACGTGGCATTAGTGATTAGTTTAATTTTAATTAGTTTAAAAGCTAAGAAAATAAAAATTGAAAACCAAAAACTAAAGAAGGAATGCAAAACGCATAGCAAGAGAGGCAAGGGATTTCGTGACTTCGGGTTTCAGGGAGGGAGACGAAGTGCAGGCACTTGTGTCGCACTTTGCTTGAAGGCCATCACAGATGCATAGGTTGTTTGGCCATCAAAGAGATTTGAGATTGTTCAATTGATTTTTTAGTTTCTGCATAATGTTTCTTATACATACTGACTGGAACTACATCTCTCATATTTTTGTGCACGTGCTTTAGCTCCAAAACTGGATTGAGAATGTGCAGTCACTTCTGGAACCTAAACATATGGTATCACATACGGTTTCTAAAACTTGATGTTCAAATAACACAAATCTTTTTAAAATTGGATGCTCTTGTAGCATCTCCAATGGGAGTTGCTTGAGGGTTGTTTAATAAAAAAATATTATTTTGATGTGCCACATATGATTTTGGGTTGCTTAAAATTGGAGAGAGTTGCTTATATAAGTAACCATTCTTTATGGGTTGCTTAAAATTTTTGTGTGTAATGTAGGAGAGAGAATATGGAATGTTGAAGAGAGAGGTGAGTTAAGCAACTTGTTGTAGAAACTCTCATTGGAGTGGAGATTATTTGGGTTGCTTAAAATTGAGGTGTCCACTTAAAGAGATAAAGTGGATTGTTTATATATTGAGCATTGGAAATGCTTTTAGTAGTGGAAGACTAAACTAGACGCATATTGTTTCCTGTTAAAATATCAGCAACTCTGGGTTAACAAGACTTGCTTAATCACTATTAAAGCTTATAAATACTATTAATTGCTAATAAAAGCTACAAGTGGGATACTACATATGAGATGGTTTTTAGTATATAAATCAGTTCGTCTGGCTAGTACATTTGGTATCTTGTTGAACTAGTAGTTTGTCAATGACTGCAAAAATAAAGGAAGAGGAATATTCTTATGACACTTAATTGTCTATAACATTATATAAGAATTGGTAGTGACTTATGATGCTTCATTTGCTTGAATAATGAATATGTTACATTGAGTATTCATGCGTAATATAGGTGTGTTACAGACATGATATATGACTGAGATGAGTTCCTGTGATCAATAACCCCTAAATTATTTGAAAACATGCTTCAAATGCTTCAAACTTTCATCCTTTGTATTAACTTGGGAGAGGAATGGTAGGGAAATGTTTATATAAATCTCAGTTTCTTGTAACTTGAAGTTGCTGTAATCTTTGGTATTGGCACCACCTCACAACTTCACTCCAATTCTTGGCAGATAGCAACTCGCTGTTATAGGGCACTTGAAGCATTACTTAGTCAAACCAAGTGGGTGTGACTAGTACTACTATCAATATGAAGCATGAAATTTTTATACAAGAGCCTGGTCAATTAATTATATCTGTTGATGATAATTTTAGTGGTTCACCTAACATTTGACTCAATCTGAAAATGACCAAATGTTAACAGCTATGCTATTATTCCATTTCATCAAGCAAAACAATTTCAAAATCAGTATATTATGCCAAAATTTTTGAAGACTTTCAGCTTTCAAATCACAAAGTAACAAACTGTTAAACCAATGTGCAATAAACTGAAAATGCCAATGTGCAGTAAACTAAGAATGTGCTACTAGATTTAGCTCTAAATACACCGAAAATCAAAACAAGTTCAAAATAAGTGCTGGTGAAGTCTATAGTGCCTTGAATGCACTGGTACAATACCATAATCTGTCTCATTGATGCAGCCCTTGCACTATAGAATTATTACGAGTATTATTATATGTGGCATTGCCAATGCCATGTGGTGAAACAACTTATGGGTCCAAGGTGCTAATGATCACATGAACCAATTCTTATATATAATGTATAGACTATTTAGTGTTATAAGAATATTCCTCTTTCTAATGATCACACAAACTGATTTATATACTAAAAAACCATTCCATATGTAGCTTTAAAAGTGATTCCATTTGTAGTATTCCAATTATAATCAATTATAAGCAATTCTTGCTGCACCCAGAGTTGCAGACATTTTAACAGTGATTCCATTCAAGTATTCCACTTTAGTTAGCCAAGGGACTGTGTTTGGAGCATCTGCATCCAGTTTAGTATCCCACTACTACGAGCATCCGATTTTAAAAAGGTTATTATATGTGTAGGTTCCAGAATTGGCTGCACATTCTCATACCAGATTTGGAGCTAAAATACTAGCACAAAAATATCAGATGTAGTTCCAATAGGTATCAGAAACATTATGCAGAAACACAAAAAACAATTGAACAATCTCAAGGATTTAAATATCACGCATTTGTTAACTTGCAAGGACCAAAAGTACAATTAAGTCAAAATTTTAATATCATGCAATTTTGAATCATGAATGAGTAAAGCTCAAAGGTGGATAATCAACTAAACTAAGTGACATGACTGATCAGTTTATGAGCATATCTTCATTTGCACCTTATTGGCACCAAGGGGAAGTAACTCTGATCAGTTTCCAGCTTCTAAAGAGAGGATTGAACCAAGTTTCACTAAATCATCGTCAATTTGATCACTGCTGCCGCTTCCTCTATGCATCATTGTTGGGTTTGATTGCTTCAGATCCTCCTTAAATACCCATCGGTACCCGCAACTCTTCACCTCCACATGCATACCAGGGGTGTGTATGACCATAGTTTCCATTTTCATACTATATAGATCAAGCATTTCTTCTATCTTGAAATAAGAAAATAATTCATCCCTTGTCAAATAAAGTACCCAGAGGTGACATGATTCGACGGTGACCAGATCTCTATTGAGGAATACCGGAATACTGAGAGAGCCACTACCTTGTTTCGTTAAAAAACGTATCCGTAATGGATGTGTCCCATTACTCAAATTATTAGTTGGATCAATAAGTACCTCAAATAACACACTGAAAGCAATGCCAAGCCAATTAATGTCATGCAAAATGGGAGATGGGTCTATGCTTATTGAAGTACCCACATTCTGATTGAAGAACCACCTCGGTATTTGACTTCCAGGAATAACAATATCAATCCAACCAATGGGGGTAGAGGATTCTTGGCTAACCTGATACAAGAAATAGAGCTATAGCTTAGTTCCTAATTCCTACACAAGACAAATAGGAAGAGAAAGTGATGAAGAGATAGGGAAGGACAGATTCGGCACCTGAAGGACTTGTATCATCCATGCAAAAGTCATGCTGTGACAGTATTCAATCTCACCGAATTTGGGGCAGTTGAAAATACATAATCCTCGATGACATTTTGCAAAAGAATAATTTCCTCTAATTATTGGCAAGGCAGTAGGTGATGGCATCTCAGGAAAATGTTTCAACTCCTTGCAATGCTCCAAGTTCAAATGTATAAGTTTGGAAAGCTTGTTGATGCTACTAGGGAGTCTAACAAAACTGTTTCCACCTAAATTTAAGGTTTCTAAACAATAAATGCATCCAATAGCATCAGGGATTTTACTTAGATTGCAGAAACTTAGATCCAGATCATGCAAACAAGAGAAACTAGGCAAGGAAGGCAACAAACAAACAGCTGATTCTTTATGTGTTCTAGAATGGAAAGGCTGCTTAAGCCTTTTGAAGATGGAGGCTGCTGATTGGGATTGCATAGCAGTTTCCTTTATATCAATCTTTTTCAGATACTCCTTATGCCTTGGTTTATCTAACAACTGGTTATTAAATGCTTTTGAACAACCAGACATATTTAGATATTCAAGAGAACTTAGACCCAATATATTGTTGGGTAGACTTACTAGATTTATACAGTTTCCCAAATTCAAGAAAACAAGCTTTCTTAGAAGACCAATAGATGGATGGATCTGGACAAGCTTTTTACATCCTTCAAGAATTAGCCACTCAAGATTTGGGAGCCCTGTAAAGTCTGGCATCTTGGTAAGATTTTTGGAGTCCCTGAGATCAATAGCTCTCAAACTGGGCAGATGCTGTAAAGGACCAAAAAGAACATACATAATTACTTACTGCATTTATGTTTTCTTTTGTTTTTTTTAATTTATCCTAAAAAAGGGAAAGAAAACGAGAAAGCTTTTTTTATTTTTTTGTTTATATTTCTAAAAAGATGAATTAAAAAGATAAATTACATTACCTTGATGCCTTCCCATAGTTGTTTGATGCTATTATAAGGCAATATCAATTCAACAAGTTTATTGGGTAGAAAACTTGATGGCAAATAGGTAAAAGGATAATTGTACCACTGAAGATATTGCAATTCATTAGATAGAAAATTGATGCTTCCTAAAAGATTAACATCATGGAGGATAAGCAATCTAAGACGAGTCATTTTTGACAAAACTGCAGCATCAGCAGTCCATGTTTTTGTCTCTGTTGAAATGTCCAAAACAATGGCTTCATTGTTTTTGGATTCCTGAAACATTGCAAAAAAAGGGAATAAAAACTCGAGGCACTTGAAATATATATAGGTTTTGAAAAGATGGAAATTTAAGAAGGTGTTTGGTTTGTTTTCTCTTTTCACTCTCATTTGATAATTGGTCATTAATAATAACAAAATTGAATCATTATTCTTATTTTGTTTCTTGGTTTCAAGAATTTGAGAAGTAATTGTCATCATTTCCTTAACAAAAATAGAAAGAACACCATGTGACATTTTTGTAATTAATAGTAAAATCATATCAACTAAAAAAAAAAAAAACCAAAAAGACAATGCAAACGCTCTTACAATATTCTATTTTCAAATAACTACTTTACCTTAACATTGCAGAAATCTTTGGAGAGCCACAATCTGCTCCACTGTCCTGGATCTTTGGGTGATATGTCCTGAACAATTTTTCTGCCCAGCTCTCGCAACAAATTATGCATTTTAATGAAACCGTGTGACTTGGTTATCAGTGATTTATCAATGAGAACTTGAATTCCAATTTCTGCATGGAGTCCACAACAATCTAGGACTTTCTTTACATATAGCTCCTCATACCCAGAGAAGAAACAAGCAATATCTAGAAATATTTCCTTTTCCATATCCTCAAGTCCATCATAACTGATTCGAAGCACATCCATAATATCTTTATTTGGATTTTCTTTCAGTCTAGCTAAGGCACTTTTCCACACACAGACATTTCGGCCAAACAAAAATGAGCCCAATACTTTAATTGCTAATGGAAGGCCATTAGCATATCCAAGCACCTCACGTGCCAGCTGTTCATAACCTCCCATTATATCATGACATTTGAAAGCATTTCTCCTAAACAATTGAAGAGAGTTATCCCAATTCAAGTGTTGAACATTGTAAACTCCATCCACTCCATGCTTTCTTAAGATATGTCCATCTCTAGAAATCATGATGATTCTACTCCCTGCACCTAGCAATTCAGGTTTCACAGCCAATTCCTCCAATTCCTCCACTTTGTCAACATTATCAAGAACAACAAGGGCCTTTATATTGCGGAACCTAGTTCTTATTGAATAGGTTGCCTCGTAGAGATTGCAATTCTCTAGATTTTCTTCATTCAGGGCTTGACAAAGAAATTGTTTTTGTACACCTATTGCTCCATAAGTTCTATAAATTTTGCTTAAATCATCAATAAAACAGCAAGCATCATAATGACGAGAGATTCTATCATACAAGACAGTTGCAAGAGTGCTCTTTCCTATTCCACCCATCCCACAAATTCCTACAACTCGAACATTGTCATCCGAGCCCAAAAGTAAAAGCTTTTCTAATTCTTCTATAGGAGAATGCCACCCAACTAGATCATTTGGGACACTTGAAAATCTGTGATCCAACATACTTATTGTCTCTTTCACAATTTTTTCAATCTCTACAGATTGTGGCCTGAAAGTTTTAAGAATGAAAAAAAGAACAACAAATCATCACCTAAACAAGTTGTTGCTGCATATAGGCATATAAAGCATGAAAGATGACATACTTATCTCGTACATCCCAGCCAGAGAGATTGGCAACATGTGTGAGAGCTGCCTTCCATGTTTGCAGCATGTCCAAGTCTTGTTTGAATCTTTCTTCATGTCCAACAAAGGCTTTCTCATAATTCCCACTCTGTTTGCGCACCTCAGATGGATCAACATCATAGAAAACAGGGAGAACATGTTTTGTTGATGATGATACCTTGAGGCAATCAACGATCTTTGCAAGTTCTCTTAAGCACCAGGTGGAGGAAGCATAATTCTTGGAGAAGACAACAATGAAAACATGTGATCCTTCAATCGCTTGAAGGAGCTCAGGTCCTATGGCTTCCCCTTTCTTGAGTCTTTTGTCATCCCTGAATGTGAGTATGCCTTTCCTATGGAGAGAAGCAAAAAGATGATCAGTGAAACCATGGCGAGTGTCCTTACCTCTGAAGCTCACAAACACATCATAATTTCTTATCATCTGTGATGAAGAGCTGCTTTGGATGATGCTCTTGGAAGCCATAGCAAAAGCTGAAGGTAACTTGTCGAAAATGATGCACAATGTGTAGGCTACTATTGCTTTGAAATTATGCTTGTGGTTTGGGAGTTGAAGCAAATATAGTGAATGCAAGTGATTTGGGTACGAGGAAATTGTTAGACCTTTCCTTTATGCTTGTTAGAAAGCACGCGTAACAGAACAGTAAGTCATTAACACCACTTGACTTCTACTTGACTGACCAAAAGTGTGAGAGCGCTGTAAATTGCCACGAATGGGTGGAAAATGGAAATTGCCATCCCTACCTGGGTCTAACACCACTTCTACTTGTTGACTGACCAAAAGTGTGAGAGCGGTGTCCTTATTGAATCACAACGAAGCTACGTTGAAGCCCTTGGCCCTACCTTTGGAAAGGGTCACTCACATGCCGGAGACTTTCGGTACGTTATTCTTAAATAAATTTACTTTTAAATTAGTTTTTTAAGAAATAAATTTATTATTTGTTATTATCCTATGATTATGTTAATGTTACTATTGGTTGTATATATCAAAGTGTTATATTTGTTATTTGTTATTTGTTATTTGTTTAGTTGGTATTCTTGTTAATTATTAGGATTCTTTATCTGTAAATTTTGGTATATGTTTTTTTTTTTTGTGTATTCAGAAGGTACCAACTTTCACGTGACTTAACTCGGCAGAAGCAGTGAACTGAGTGAAGGCTATAGATTTATAAGGGAGCAATCAAAGGTATGAAAGATTTTGTCCAAAACTTGATGTTCAAATAACATAACTCTTTTTAAAATTGGATGCTCTTTGTAGTGGAATACTAAGCTGGATGCATATTGTTTCCAGTTAAAATATCAGCAGCTCTGGGTCAGCAAGACTTGCTTAATCACTATTAAAGCTTATAAATACTAATAATTGCTTATAAAAGCTACAAGTGGGATACTACATATGAGATAGTTTTTTAGTATATAAATCAGTTCGTCTGGCTAGTACATTTGGTATCTTGTTGAACTAGTTGTTTATCGATGACTGCAAAAATAAAGGAAGAGGAATATTCTTATAACACTTAATTGTCTATACATTATATAAGAATTGGTAGTGACTTATGATGCTTCATTTGCTTGAAAAATGAATTATGTTACATTGAGCATTCATGCGTAACATAGGTGTGTTACAGACATGGTATATGACTGAGATGAGTTCCTGTGATAAATAGCCCCTAAATTAATTGAAAACATGCTTCAAATGCTTCAAACTTTCATCCTTTTTATTAACTTGGGAGAGGAGTGGTAGGGAAATGTTTATATAAATCTCAGTTTCTTGTAACGTTAAGTTGCTGTAATCTTTGGTATTGGCACCACCTCACAACTTCACTCCAATTCTTTGACAGATAGCAACTCGCTGTTATAGGGCACTTGAAGCATTACTTAGTCAAACCAAGTGGGTGTGACTAGTACTACTATCAGTATGAAGCATGAAATTTTTATACAAGAGCCTGGTCAATTAATTATATCTGTTGATGAGAATTTTAGTGGTTCACCTAACATTTGACTCAATCTGAAAATGACCAAATGTTAACAGCTATGCTATTATTCCATTTCATCGAGCAAAGCAATTTCAAAATCAGTATTTTAGGCCAAAACTTTTGAAGACTTGCAATTTTCAAGTCAAAAAGTAAATAAACTGTTAAACCAATGTGCAGTAAACTGAAAATGCCAATGTGCAGTAAACTGAGAATGTGCTGCTACTAGATTTAGCTCTAAATACAGAGAGTTCAAAATAAGTGCTGGTGAAGTCTATAGTGCCTTGAATGCACTGGTACAATACCATAAACTGTCTCATTGATGCAGCCCTTGCACTATAGAATTATTACAAGTAATATTATATGTGGCATTGCCAATGCCATGTGGTGAAACAACTTATGGGTCCAAGGTGCTAATGATCACATGAAACAATTATTATATAATGTATAGACTATTTAGTGTAATAAGAATACTCCTCTTTCTAATTATCACACAAACTGATTTGTATACTAAAAAACCATTCCAAATGTTGTATTCCATTTGTAGCTTTAAAAGTGATTCCATTTGTAGTATTCCAATTATAATCAATTATAGGCAATTCTTGCTGCACCCAGAGTTGCTGACATTTTAACAGTGATTCCATTCAAGTATTCCACTTTAGTTGGCCAGGGGACTGTGTTTGGAGCATCTGGCTATCTGCGTCCAGTTTAGTATCCCACTACTACGAGCATCCGATTTGGCTGCACATTCTCATACCAGATTTGGAGCTAAAATACTAGCACAAAAATATCAGATGCAGTTCCAATAGGTATCAGAAACATTATGCAGAAACACAAAAAATAATTGAACAATCTCATGGATTTTAATACCACGCATTTGTTAAACTACAAGGACCAAAAATGCAATTAAACCAAAATTTTAATATTATGCAATTTTGAATCATGAATGAGTAAAGCTCAAAGGTGGATAATCAACTAAACTAAGTGACATGACTGATCAGTTTATAAGCATATCTTCATTCGCACCTTATTGGCACCAAGGGGAAGTCACTCTGATCAGTTTCCAGCTTCTGAAGAGAGGATTGAACCACGTTTCACCAAATCATCATCAATTTGAACGCTGCGGCTGCTTCCTCTATGCATCATTATTGGGTTTGATTGCTTCAGATCCTCCTTAAATACCCATCGGTACCCGCAACTCTTCACCTCCACATGCATGCCAGGGGTGTGTGTGGCCATAGTTTTCATTTTCATACTATAAAGATCAAGCATTTCTTCTATCTTGAAATAAGAAAATAATTTATCCCTTTTCAAATAAAGTACCCAGAGGTGACATGATTCGACCGTGACCAAATCTCTATTGAGGAGCACCGGAATATTGAGAGAGCTCCTACTTTGATACGATAGAAAACCTATCCCTAATGGCTGTGTTCCATAACTCAAATTATTAGTTGGATCAATAAGTACCTCAAATACCACACTGAAAGCAATGCCAATCCAATTAACGTCATGCAAAATGGGAGATGGGTCTATGCTTATTGAAGTACCCACATTCTGATTGAAGAACCACCTCGGTATTTGACTTCCAGGAATAACAATATCAATCCAACCAATAGGGGTAGAGGATTCTTGGCTAACCTGATACAAGAAATAGAGCTATAGCTTAGTTCCTAATTCATACACAAGACAAATAGGAAGAGAAAGTGATAAAGAGATAGGGAAGGACAGATTCGGCACCTGAAGGACTTGTATCATCCATGCAAAAGTCATGCTATGACAGTATTCGATCTCACCGAATTTGGGGCAGTTGAAAATACATAATCCTCGATGACATTTTGCAAAAGAATAATTTCCTCTAATTATTGGCAAGGCAGTAGGTGATGGCATCTCAGGAAAATGTTTCAACTCCTTGCAATGCTCCAAGTTCAAATGTATAAGTTTGGAAAGCTTGTTGATGCTACTAGGGAGTCTAACAAAACTGTTTCCACTTAAATTTAAGGTTTCTAAACAATACATGCATCCAATAGCATCAGGGATTTGACTTAGATTGCAGAAACTTAGATCAAGGTCATGCAAACAAGAGAAACTGGGCAAGGAAGGCAACGGGCAAGCAGCTGATTCTTTATGTGTTCTAGAATGGAAAGGCAGTTTAAGCCTTCTGAAGATGGAGGCTGCTGCTTGGGATTGCATAGCAGTTTCCTTTATATCAATCTTTTTCAAATGCTCCTCATGCCTTGGTTTATCTAACAACTGGTTTATAAATGCTTTTGAACAACCAAACATATTCAGATATTCAAGAGAACTTAGACCCAATATATTGTTGGGTAGACTTACTAGATTTATACAGTTTCCCAAATTCAAGAAAACAAGCTTTCTTAGAAGACCAATGGATGGATGGATCTGGACAAGCTTTTTACATCCTTCAAGAATTAGCCACTCAAGATTTGGGAGCCCTGTAAAGTCTGCCATCTTGGTAAGATTTTTGGAGTACCTGAGATCAATAGCTCTCAAACTGGGCAGATACTGTAAAGGACCAAAAAGAACATACATAATTACTTACTATATTTATGTTTTCTTTTGTTTTTTCAATTTATCCTAAAAATGGGAAAGAAAATGAAAAAGTATTTTTTTTTTTCTTATTTTGCTTATATTTCTAAAAAGATAAATTACATTACCTTGATGCCTTCCCATAGTTGTTTGATGCTATTATAAGGCAAGATCAATTCAACAAGTTTATTGGGTTGAAAACTTGATGGCAAATAGGTAAAAGGATAATGGTACCACATAAGATATTGCAATTCATTAGATAGAAAATTGATGCTTCCTAAAAGATTAACATCATGGAGGATAAGCAATCTAAGACGAGTCATTTTTGACAAAACTGCAGCATCAGCAGTCCATGTTTTTGTCTCTGTTGAAATGTCCAAAACAATGGCTTCATTGTTTTTGGATTCCTGAAACATTGCCAAAAAAAGAAAAAAGAAAAAAAAAGGAAATAAAAACTCGAGGCACTTGAAATATATATAGGTTTTGCAAAGATGGAAATTTAAGAAGGTATTTGGTTTGTTTTCTCTTTTCAATCTCAATTGATAATTGTTCATTAATAATAACAAATTTGAAACATTATTCTTATTTTGTTTCTTGTTTTCAAGAATTTGAGAAGTAATTTTCATCATTTCCTTAACAAAAATAGAAAGAACACCATGTGACATTTTTGTAATTAATAGTAAAAGCATATAAACTACAAATAAAAACAAAAAGACAATGCAAACACTCTTACAATATTCTATTTTCAAATAACTACTTTACCTTAACATTGCAGAAATCTTCGGAGAGCCACAATTTGCTCCACTTTCCTGGATCTTTGGGTGATATGTCCTGAACAATTTTTCTGCCCAGCTCTCGCAACAAATTATGCATTTTAATGCAACAGCGTGAACTGGTTATCAGTGATTTATCAATGAGAACTCTAATTCCAATTTCTGCATGGAATCCACAACAATCTAGGACTTTCTTTACATATAGCTCCTGATACCCAGACAAGAAACAAGCAATATCTAGAAATATTTCCTTTTCCATATCCTCCAGTCCATCATAACTGATTCGAAGCACATCCATAATATCTTTATTTGGATTTTCTTTCAGTCTAGCTAAGGCACTTTTCCACACACACACATTTCGGCCAAACAAAATGAGCCCAATACTTTAATTGCTAATGGAAGGCCATTAGCATATCCAAGCACCTCACGTGTCAGCTGTTCATAACCTCCCATTATATTGATACAAACCAGAAACTCAGACAATGAAACAGTAGAGAATTAGGGCAATTTTAGGGTATCTGTATTATTTACTTGAAAAGGGAAAAGTTTACAGGGAATGTAATCATTCCACTGCCACAGAGCAATGCTCCTATAGAGAGCCTCTATCCATAACAACTTTCAAAAATGCAAAGATACCTCACTCCTCTTGCACACTCCACTAAATAACCGTACCATTCTGTTTTGCCTCAATTACATTTTCTCTCTCTGCCAGCACACTCTTTCCTGACCCTCTTTTGTTTCTCCTAATGTAAACCTTCCACTCCTTAGCTCCAAGATTGGCTCCCTGGCCCAATAGTTGCATATTCGGGTCTTCTACATTTCCTTGGGCTCTATCAATACCGGCTCCTTTAAGAACAGCCTTGTCCCCAAGGCTGAGTTGTGGGAATTGACTTAGGATAGTAACTTCATCTTCCCAAGTTGCTTCTTCTGCAGGTCTGCCTTGCCACTGAATAAGTAGTTGAACCAGATTTTCTCCTTTTTTGTGAACAGTACGCGTGGCCAACACAGCGGCTGGTTCAAAATTCTCAGCAAAATCACCATTCATTCCCAAAGGTAGTTGCTCCTCTACCCTGTAATCGCCTACAGCTTTCTTGAGCAAGGACACATGGAATACTGGATGCACTTTTGAAGTAGAGGGTAATTTGAGGCGGTAAGCTACTGCTCCAATACGTTCCAGCACTTGATAAGGACCGTAATACCTTGCAGAGAGCTTGGTATTAATCCTTAAAGCTACTGAATTTTGTCTATGGGGTCGCAGCTTTAGGAACACCCATTCTCCCACAGTAAAGCTCTTCTCTTTTCTGCTGGAATCCGCTTGGGATTTCATCCTTCCTTGAACACGCTGCAAATGTTGTTTCAGCTGTCTCAAAGCTTCATCTCTGTCTAGCAAGTCTCTTTGGACAGCCTCTACCCGGGTTTCCCCTTGTACGTAGCGAGTAATAGTTGGAGGCTTCCTTCCATAGACTACCTCAAAAGGTGTGACCCCCGTAGTCTCATGATAAGTAGTATTATACCAATACTCTGCCCAATGTAACCATTGCAGCCAAGTCCGTGGTTGATCAGCAATAAAGCACCTTAGAAATGTTTCTAGGCATCTATTCACCACCTCCGTTTGTCCATCGGTTTCGGGATGATAAGCGGAACTCATTTTAAGTTGTGTACCCTGCAGCTTAAACATTTCCTTCCAAAAATTACTAACGAATATAGGATCACGATCACTAATGATGGCTGTGGGAATTCCATGGAGGCGCACCACTTCCTTGGTGAAAATTTCAGCTACTGCTCGGGCTGTATAAGGGTGCTTCAAAGGGATAAAATGACCATACTTTGAAAGCCTATCCACCACCACAAATATGGCTTCAAAACCTTTAGACTTGGGCAACCCAATGATAAAATCCATGGAGACTTCATCCCAAATTCTATCAGGTATAGGCAAGGGTTGGAGTAGCCCTCCCGGAGATGATGCCAAGTATTTCTGCCTTTGACAAGTGTCACACTCCCTTCCATAGCTCTGAATGCGACTCTTCATTCCAATCCAATATACATTAGCTGCAATCCGCCTATAAGTTCTATAAAAACCTGAATGTCCACCCTGTGGTGTAGCATGAAACTCCTTCAACAAGGTTGGAATCCAAGTGGATTGTGCAGATATCACCAATCTGCCTTCATACAGTAACACCCCATTCTTGTAGGTAAAACCTATCCTATTCTCTTCACCTTTGTTCAAGTCTTCAATTATCTTCAACAAAATCGCATCATCGTGAACTTCTCTCGAAATCTGATCCATATCCTCCCAAATCGGGTATGCTCTCAGCTGTCCAAATTCTCCATCTGCTCCTACCCGAGAGAGTGCATCCGCTCCTCGGTTAGTCACACCCGGTTTGTACACAATGTCAAAACTGTACCCCAATAACTTTGCTGCCCAATTTTGTTGATCAATTGTTGATATTCTTTGCTGCAGGAGCTGTTTAAGGCTCTTTTGATCCGTACTCACAGTAAAATGCCTTCCCAATAAATATGGCCTCCAATGTTAGACAGCCAGGACCACCGCCATGAGTTCCTTTTCATAGGCAGATTTGGACAGGTTTCTCTCCCCCAAAGCTTTGCTGAAAAAGGCCACTGGTTTTCCTCCTTGCATGAGAATGGCACCCACTCCTTGACCCGAGGCATCACATTCAATAAGGAATTCTTTGGAAAAATCTGGGAGAGCAAGAACTGGAGCCGTTGTGATTTTCTTTTTAAGAGATTCAAAAGCTTCCTGGGCTTTCGGATTCCACTTAAACCCCTCCTTCTTAGTGAGTTCTGTTAGGGGCCTTGCAATCTTGCCATAGTTTTGGATGAATTTCCTATAATACCCAGTCAAGCCTAAAAAGCCTCTCACACCCTTCACATTTTTTGGGCATGGCCACTGTAAAACACTTTTAACCTTGCTAGGATCCATAGTGACTCCCTGTTTAGAAATTAGATGGCCTAGATATTCCACTGATAGTTGGCCAAAATGACATTTCTTTCGATTTGCCACCAATACATGTTGTTGTAGGGTCTGCAAAACCTTATTCAAATGCTCCATGTGGGATTTCCAATCAGCGCTGTACACTAGTATGTCATCAAAAAACACCAATACATACTTCCTTAACATCTCTCTAAAGACTTCATTCATGAGAGATTGGAAAGTGGAAGGTGCATTCATCAACCCAAAAGGCATCACCAAATATTCATAGTGACCCTCATGAGTCCTGAATGCTGTCTTGTGGATGTCTCCTTCCCTTACTCTCACTTGATGATAACCCGACTTTAAATCTAACTTAGAGAAATATTTAGACCCATGCAACTCATCCAGAAGTTCATCTATTACAGGAATAGGAAATTTGTCGGGAATTGTTACCTTATTAAGAGCTCGGTAATCAACACACATCCTCCATGTCTCATCCTTCTTCTTTACCAAGATCACTGGACTAGAGAAAGCACTATGGCTGGGTCTGATAATCCCAGAATTCAGCATTTCCTTCACCTGTTTTTCTATTTCATTCTTTTGAACATGAGGGTACCTATAAGGTCTCACATTGACAGGGCCTTGTCCAGTCATGAGATTAATGGCATGTTCTTTGTCTCTCTTTGGAGGGAGTCCCCTGGGCTCATCAAAAACCTTCACGTATGCAGCTAACAATCCCTCCAAGTCTTCCCTTTGTGCCAAAGTCAGCCCCTCCACACCTTCATCCTTCTCCATTTCTGTTTCTTTTGGACAGTATATTTCAGTGGACAACAACAAACCTTCCACCCATCTTTTTGGCTTTCCCAAAAGGCTTTGCAAAGCTGTCTGAACTCCATTATTACCTCCCTCTCCTTTTAATTCCACCCATTCACCTCCTTGCTGAAATTTTAGAGTTTGTCTTCCCCAATCTACTATCATTTCCCCAAGAGTTGCTAGCCAGGACATGCCTAGGATTAAATCAATTCCTTCCAAGTCAAAAAGAAAAGTGTCTATTTTCAACTTAATGCCTTCCAATTCTACCTCCATTCCCTTGCAACTCCCTGCAGTAACAGCTTGGTACCCATCCCCTAGCTTGATGGTTAGAGGACGTGTACCTTCCATGGCCCACCCCATTGTAGCCACCAATTTTCTTGACACAAAGTTATGGGTTGCACCACTATCTACAAGAATGAGGATAGGCACCCCCCCTAACTTGGCCTCTTAGTTTAACAGTCTCTGGCTTTGTTCCTAGTTCCTCTCCTAAACTTCCCAAACTTATCACTGTGCACTCCCCATCAACTCTTTCATCCTCTTCCACTTCCACTGCTACCATTTTGTCCTCCTCATCACCATCTTCTTCCTCATCAAGTATCATCACTCTCATTTGTCGATCTGGGCATTGGTGGAGAGGGTGAAAAGGACCCCCACATTTGTAACACAACCTTTTTTGCTTTCTTTCATTCAGCTCCCTGTACGAGAGATGTGAGACTCCTCTATCCCTCGGCCCAGCTCTCTGTTTGTCACTATTGGGCTCCAATTTGGAGCGAGGCCCAAAAGCTCCCTGCCTTGAGTTGTTGCCCCCTCCTGGTCCAAGTTCCTTGGCCCCTCGGACATAGACCCACTCCGAGCTCGAATTGTGGCTCGACCCAGTAGGTACGGGTCGGAGAGACGAACCCGACCCGGGCCCATAGCCGCTCCGGCCACCTCCACCCGAGAACCCGACCTTACCCCCTATCTCCTTCTCCACCGCTCTGGTTACGTTCATTAGACGAGAACGTGAAATTGGTCCCAAAGACATGAGACTCCTCACCCTACCTTTGATTTCATCTCTCAACCCATGAAGAAAGTACCCATAGCATTGATCATCTGGAATCCTCCTCACTTGCGCAATCAATCGCTCAAATTGTTGTATGTACTCACCCACGCTTCCTCGCTGCCGAAGGTTCGTCAACTGCTCAAACACTCCGCCGTCCCCCATTCCGCCATACCTCTCAAGGAGCTCTTCCTTCAACTTCTCCCATGTCAAATCCACCTCCTCATTTAGCAATGAATTGAAAAAATGGATTGTGGGTCCCTCCATGCACAACTGAGCCAGATTCACTCTTACCTCTGGACTCGTCTCTTGCACTTGGAAATATATTTCTGCCCTAGTGATCCACCCAGCTGGGTCATCACCATCAAACATGGGAAGTTCCACCTTCTTGACGGATTGACGAAACTCTTCCAACGCCTCTCCTTGCAACTTCTTCATTCCGGAAACTGATGAGCCCTTTTTGGACGAGGTACTCTTGT
The DNA here is from genome assembly GCA_035048595.1 of Echinosophora koreensis. Classification (NCBI taxonomy): domain Eukaryota; kingdom Viridiplantae; phylum Streptophyta; class Magnoliopsida; order Fabales; family Fabaceae; genus Echinosophora; species Echinosophora koreensis. Next base: position 1,978,101 of record JAPCYP010000090.1, on the reverse strand, counting down.
CTCCGCCTTCTTTTTCCTTCTCGGTTTGTTCCTGCGTGTCTTTATTGGTCTCCTCTTCTTCATTTTTTTCCTCCTCATCCGATTGAGGTGTTCTCCCTAGGATCTTCTTAAGCATCTCCACGAGAGTTTGGTGGTTCTCGTCGGCCTTACTCTGGTTCTCATCTACCTTGCTCCCCATCACCGTTAAGGTCCTCTTAACATTAGCCAACTCTGCTGCCAATGCAGCGACTTTCGCATCCATTGTTTTCTTCTTCGATGGCATTAACTACCCTCCGCTTCCTCCTTTCGCTGATCCCGTCACGTATCCGGCAGGTCGGACCAGTTTGATACAAACCAGAAACTCAGACAATGAAACAGTAGAGAATTAGGGCAATTTTAGGGTATCTGTATTATTTACTTGAAAAGGGAAAAGTTTACAGGGAATGTAATCATTCCACTGCCACAGAGCAATGCTCCTATAGAGAGCTATTGCTCTCTATCCATAACAACTTTCAAAAATGCAAAGATACCTCACTCCTCTTGCACACTCCCCTAAATAACCGTACCATTCTGTTTTGCCTCAATTACATTTTCTCTCTCTGCCAGCACACTTTTTCCTGACCCTCTTTTGTTTCTCCTAATGTAAACCTTCCACTCCTTAGCTCCAAGATTGGCTCCCTGGCCCAATAGTTGCATATTCGGGTCTTCTACATTTCCTTGGGCTCTATCATATATCATCACATTTGAAAGCATTTCTCCTAAACAATTGAAGAGAGTTATCCCAATTCAAGAGTTGAACATTGTAAACTCCATCCACTCCATGCTTTCTTAAGATATGTGCATATCTAGAAATCATGATGATTCTACTCCCTGCACCAAGCAATTCAGGTTTCACAGCCAATTCCTCCAATTCCTCCACTTTATCAACATTATCAAGAACAACAAGGGCCTTTATATTGCGGAACCTAGTTCTTATTGAATAGGTCGCCTCGTAGAGATTGCAAATCTCTAGATTTTGTTCATTCAGAGCTTGACAAAGAAATTGTTTTTGTACACCTATTGCTCCATAAGTTCTATAAATTTTGCTTAAATCATCAATAAAACAGCGAGCATCATATTGATGAGAGATTCTATCATACAAGACAGTTACGAGAGTGCTCTTTCCTATTCCACCCATCCCACAAATTCCTACAACTCGAACATCGTCATCCGAGCCCAAAAGTAAAAGCTTTTCTAATTCTTCTATAGGAGAATGCCACCCAACTAGATCATTTGCGACACTTGAAAATTTGTGATCCAACATACTTATTGTCTCTTTCACAATTTTTTCAATCTCTACAGATTGTGGCCTGAAAGTTTTAAGAATGAAAACAAGAACAACAAATCATCACCTACACAAGTTGTTGCTGCATATAGGCATATAAAGCATGAAAGATGACATACTTATCTCGTACATCCCAGCCAGAGAGATTGGCAACATGTGTGAGAGCTGCCTTCCATGTTTGTAGCATGTCCAAGCCTTGTTTGAATCTTTCTTCATGTTCAACAAAGGCTTTCCCATAATCCCCACTCTGTTTGCGCACCTCAGATGGATCAACATCATAGAAAACAGGGAGAACATGTTTTGTTGTTGATGATACCTTGAGGCAATCAACGATCTTTGCAAGTTCTCTTAAGCACCAGGTGGAGGAAGCATAATTCTTGGAGAAGACAACAATGAAAACATGTGATCCTTCAATTGCGTGAAGGAGCTCAGGTCCTATGGCTTCCCCTTTCTTGAGTCTTTTGTCATCCCTGAATGTGAGTATGCCTTTCCTATGGAGAGAAGCAAAAAGATGATCAGTGAAACCATGGCGAGTGTCCTTAATTCTGAAGCTCACAAACACATCATAATTTCTTATCATTTGTGATGAAGAGCTGCTTTGGATGATGCTCTTGCAAGCCATAGCAAAAGCTGAAGGTAACTTATTGAAAATGATGCACAATGTGTAGGCTACTATTGCTTTGAAATCATGGTTGTGGTTTGGGAGTTGAAGCAAATATAGTGAATGCAAGTGAGAAAATTGTGAGAGCGTATGAAAGCACGCGTAACAGAACAGTAAGTCAATAACACCTTGACTGACCAAAAGTGTGAGAGCGTTGACTTTATTGAATTTGAAGTCCAGAAAGCCACTTCGTTGGAGCCCATGGGTCTGCCTTTGGAAAGGGTCACTCACGTGCCAGAGACTTTTGCTATTCTATTTTTGAGTAAGTATCTATCTTTATTCTTAAAAAATAAATGCTTGCAAATTAGTTTTTTAAGAAATAAAATTTAAATTAGATTCTTAAAAGTCTTAAATATTAGTTGGAGGAGAATAGAATGCTAATCAATGCTCTTAGGACACTGATTAAGGAATAAAAAAAATTAATTTCTTATGGGAAAGTGTTGTATTTATTATCTTAAAAAGTTGTATGTGTTGTTTTCTCATAAAAACTTGCTATTTGTGCATTCCTTAACCTTAGGGCACTAGTTAGGGAAACAGATTCCCTACCTTTAGGGCAGCAAAGGCACCGTGTTCTACTCCGTCGGATTAATCAAACCGCTCAAGCTGTCACGTGGGCCACTCTATCTGTCTTTTCTTTTTTTCTTTTATTAAAACAGCAAACTAATTAAAACAAGGTTTAACTACTGAGTAGGTTCCTGAACTATTTGGGAATTTTCAAATAGGTCCCTATACTAAAAAAATTTGTAATTGGGTCCTCAAATTTTTATAAAGTTTTCAATTGGTTCCCTATACTAAAAAGGTTTCTAATTGGGTCCCTGAACTTATATAAAGTTTTCAATGGAGTCCCTGGGGTAGGGTTCTGTGAAGATGTCTTTAAGTCTGCAGACGTGAAACGTGACCTGAAATTCCACCAAATTTGTATTTAGGGTTGCAAGATACCAAAATGTTGAGCCAGGAAACCAAAACGTGACCTGCGATTGCTTTTCTTCCTTCTGAACAAATAGTTAATTCCTCCCCCGATTTATGTTTTAGTATATAAGTTCAGGGATCCAATAAAAAACTTTTTTAGTTCGGGGACCCAATTACAAATTTTTTTAGTATAAGGACCTATTTAAAAATTCTCAAATAGGGATCTACTCAATACTTAAACCTTGAAACAAAGAACGGAATGCTCACTGCGCACAGACCCTAACGTGGCCCATCGCCGTCCCCACCACCGCCCCGCCGCTCCAAAAATGGCAGAGCGGTATGCCCCTTATTCTCTCACGTTTTCTTTCTCATTGTCTTGCGTTTTTTATCCCTCTTTTAACATTCTGACTTGGGTACTTTTAGGAAGAGGAACAATGGAGTGACTCTTGTATCACAGTTGAAAATGGCCATGGTTGGAGAAAGCTGAAAAAGAACATCATATGACATTTTCGTTTTTTGCAGTTGCTTGGCGACAACAAGTCTGAATGGTTGTTCAATGGAGGGATTTTTAACATTCTACATACATAATTTTATTGAATGCTATTATTATTTTGAGAGCAATTGTTAAGTCTCTTGATTGATGTTAACTGTAATAGAAATGGTTAAAAGGTAAATTGGCTGGTTATGGTATGTGAGTACAAAATATAGTTTCTGCTTTTGATATTAAAAACTATGCTGCACTTGACTGCCATGAGCCAATCTAGTGGTTTGCCACTGTTTTTACTGGTTTGCTTCTCTTTTTGCTCTAAGAGGTTTACTATATGCAAACCCGTAAAAACGTTACCCGACCTGTGGACCTGTTCAAAATTTAAATCTTCTATTTTTATTTGTTATTTTTTCTACTTAATTTACTTAGGATTCACGCAGGCCGCATATCCTTCTGTAAGAAAGAATGAAAATGAAAGCCACCGCTGCCTGTCACACATTTAGTCTCTCCACTGCCTCTTGTCACACACTCAGCCTGTCCACCGTCTCTTCTCACGCATTTAGACCTCTCCATTGCCGTCCGCGAGCTCTTCCCTGCAAACTCTCCTCCACTACATCCTCGTCTGAGCATATTCACTCAGACCTCGAGTTGTTTGAACTCCTTCATCGATCTCTCTTCCACCACCATCTCCGTCATCGAAGCTATCTGTATGCCATCTCCATCCTCGGCTGCATGGTACACCATCTTTGTTCTCCTCACTACCTGGTTTGAGCCATTGTCAGTTGTCACAGATAAGACGCTGCATGATGCATGAAGATTAGGCACTGTAAACTTCTGCTAGACGCCGGGATTCTCAATTCTGGATGCACTTAATTTGTTGTTGGGCTTTGTTTGGCTTTCTGCTGCATCGTTGTTGTGTTTTTTAGTTTAATAATCCGACTCAACAAGTACCCGATTGACCCGACCCAAACCAACCCGTTTCTGACCAGGTTGGTTTGGTTCGGGATTAACAAAAATTTTTTTACATCAACCCGACCCACCCAACCCACATGAAAGTGATTGGTTCGGATAATGGGTTTGGTTAAAATCGACCCAACCCGATCTGTGTACACCCCTATCTGGAGCTCTATTAATTCTGCTCTTTTGCTCGAAGACTTTTTCAAGACTTTTGTTTTAAACTGCTGTCTTCCCTCAGTACTCTTGATCGAGCCAAGTTTGCCATGACTCTATAGAGTAATTGGAGTAGTAGAAATGATAAGTTGTGGAACAATATTGATATTCCTCCTTCCCAAGATATTTACCGTGCCTCCTTGTTCCTTATTGAATGACTTTAAGTGAAGTTTTTATCCACACTTGCAGTATACTCCCATCCAACATATCAAAACAATGTCCGGTATGCGCCTCCCTTCGGATTCTTTAAGTATAACCTTGACGTAGCTTTCTTCAAGGACACTGGTTGTATGAGTTTCGGGATGTGCATCGAGATGAGTTTGGTTGTTTCGTGCTTGCCAGGACCTCTTGGTGCTCCTCTTTTTCTCCAGATTGCCGAAGGTGAAGCTCTAGGTTTGCAGCAAGCCATTGAATGGATCACTGACCTTGGTTTGATAAAGTTGTTTTTGAGATGGATTGTAAGTGGTGGTTTATCACCTCCGTTAGAATAATTTAGATATTTCTGAACTAGGTGTCATTCTTAATAAGTGCTCTAGTTTACTCTCTCTTTTTCACTTCTTAAAGTGGTATTTGCTAGGAGACAAACTAATAGGGTTGTCCATAGATTAGCTAAAGCGACTCTATTTAAGTCCGGTCCTTTCCTCCATCATCAAATTCCTTGTTATATTGCCCCTTTGATTTCTAATGAAATGCCATATGTATTAACCAGTAAAACAAAAATCGAGCAACAACCTCTATGTATTAAATTAATTGTATGCAATATGTAATGTACTTTTTCTCTCTCGTTGGGCGAGACATATGACACCATTTATAATTTTAAGTATTTTTTAAAATATTTAATTTTCTAATATTTTTTTTATAATTTATGTACTATTAGTTATTATTGTCAAATCTACATGTCAATCAATTATTTGTAATGATTTATTACTATATCAAATATTTAATTTCATTTAATTCTTTTCATATTTTAGAAAAAAAATTGATTTAGTTAAAAAAAGAAAAAGAAAAAAAATTGATTAATATTAAAATAAAATAGAATGTTGGAACTAATATTAAATGAGAAATTGAATAGGATAAAGTACATACTATTAAATTTAAAACACATTTAATAACAATTTAATGGCTATAACTATCCATTTAAAGACTTTATACTAACAGCCAAATAGTTAAAAGAAATTCCCTAAAAAATAAGTTAAAAGAAATTAAAGTTTGTATATTGCATAAGGTACTAAAGTCCCTTAAAACATTCATTAGCATTTATGTGATACCATTTTGTAAAATATAGCAATTGGGAAACCTTTGGTGAATATTAAAAGAATAATATCATTTAGTATTTTATTATTTTTGACGTACTGTAAAAATTAAGATACATGTATTTAAAAAGATGGAAAAAAAAAATAAATGAGATAAAAATAAATATAGATATTAATCCTCACCATCCAATTTCTCTTCAACCTCATTTCATGCATAATCACAACCCTACGTTATGCACTCATTTGTCATAGTTTATTTTGGGTTCGAAACATAAAAAGTTAAAACATAAATTGTAACTCTTGGATGCATAATATAGGCCTATAATTATGGATGGAGAGAGAATGTAGAGAAATTGGATGGAGAAAATCCATTTTAGTGACATTTGGATGCTTAATGTAGTCTTATATCTAATTGCTCGATGATTCGAGGCCGTACATAGGTCAAAATAACAGAAAAATTATAGTACAATGCAATATATAACCTTGGTCGTCTCACAAGGAACTTTGAGTCTATTAGCCAATCAAGAATTTTAGAAAAGTTGGTAAGGCTGAAAACAGATTGCAATTAAAAAGAGAATTCAATTAATCAAAAAGACCAATCCACCTGGCTAGGATTTCTAATTGGACCTATCACAGATTTCTGAGGATTTGATTCGCACTACAAGAAAAATGTTCATTACCGACGGTAACACAATTATCGGTGGTTCCATATCTGTCGGTAAGTGACTCGTCGGAAAACAATTACCGACGACTTTTTGGCTTAAGCCGCAGGTAATGTGATGTCAGTATCGATGGCAAAAGTCGTCGGTAATGTTTCCTAGTACCAACGGCCAAGCCGTCGGTAATTATATATGTCTTTTTAATTTTAAATTATGACATTAATTAAATAAATAAATAATATATAATATAAAATTATTAATTAAATATAAATTTGATATATTTATTTGACTATTTATTTATTAATTATTAATTTTAATTTTAATAATAATTATAATATGATAGATCAATAATAATAAATTATTAATTTTAATAATAATTTCAACTAAAAAATAAATTTATAACTAAATAAACCAAAATGAAGGTATACAAAATGAAATCTGATCATAAAAATGTAAAAATCTAATAATCCTTTCGATAGTTACGGAACAAATCATCGACGGATGGATCCCCCTTATCCTCGGTAGGTGGACTACCCTCAAGCTGGGATGACAGCTATGGTGGCGGCTGCAGCTGAGGGGTACGGTGATGGTTCTGGTTGTGCAGAGGCTTCCATTGTGGCGGCGACTCCGGCATAGGGCTGTAAACTGTAACATCCCTGGCTGTTCTACGGATTGATGACTGTCCCCACAAACCAATACAGGTCTTTTCAGCTTGCTTTGTCCTTACTCACAAGCTTCCTAGGAAAACTTCCTAGGAGGTCACCCATCCCATAATTACTCCAAGTCAAGCATGCTTAGATGTGGAGTTCTTAAGTGATGGGCTACCGAAAACAAGATGCATCTTATTTCTAACATCCTTGGCTGCTCTATGGATTGAACAAACATACACGGGTCTTTTATGCGTGCTTTGTCCTAACTCACATGCTTTCCTGGGAAAGCTTCCTAGGAGGTCACCCATCCCAGAATTGCTCCAAGTTAAGCACGCTTAACTATGGAGTTCTTCAGTGATGAGCTACCATTTGTAACACCCATGGCTGCTCTACGGATTGATGACTGTCCCCACAAACCAACACAAATATTTTCAGTATGCTTTGTCCTCACTCACACGTTTCCTGGGAAAATTTCCCAGGAGGTCACCTGTTCCAGAATTTCTCCAAGTCAAGCACGCTTAACTGTGGAGTTCTTAAGTGATGGGCTTTCAAAAAGAATATGCATCTTATTGGTATAGGTAGTACCAATCAATTCATATAAGCCATCCTCAACTGTATAGTCCCATACCTACACAGTCTTAGGATTCCTCTCATTCCAGTGTGTAATCGGTTCATTCATGTGTCCCTCTGCCTAGAAGCTTGCCAGGAGCCGCTCCTTGTCCGTGCCCTCTTGCACCGGCAACCACTCCCCGCCCTCGTTAGCCCCGGGTGTTGTGACACCCTCTACCCTGCATGTATTCATAACACATAAGAACGATAAAAATAATAGAAAGAGAACATATACATATTATATCATAATAATAAAAACCGGGCAGAGGCTGCCGCATTGTAACATAACTTTTCAAACGCGGAATTATAAAACATGTTTAAAAGAAAAACATAACATAAAACATATAAACGAACCCAACCCCGATATCACATTACAAAGCTGGTATAACCAATCCGATAAAACAACTCGGATAAAAAAACTAAACTGAAACCAAACTAAACTATGAGTAGCGGCTCCTCAGAGTCACTCCTCAGCAAGCTTCTCACCGTCCTCTGCATAACATAAAAGGGTACATGCAAAGCAACAACAAAAGACGAGGAGTAATAAACATATATATCAACATAATGATATGGAAGCAATTAGTAAGATGAACTTGCATCATATAAACATAGCATATCAAACATCATAACATCATCCAACATATTACATTCATATCATATACATCATATCAACAATGTATGATATGCGATGCAAAGCTACTCCACTACTCCACTATGCACTTGGATCCAATCTACCTCAGAATATCAACTTCGGAGTTACATATCCACATTGGCCAATAACACCAACGCCGGGGCAATCCACCAAACCATGGGTGGACCCCTAGGATAACCGATGCACCTTACTCTCGGATGCGCCACCACGGGGGGCCAAATCACTTAGATCACCACGGACAGCCAGATCGCCTTACTCTCGGACGACCTCCCCAATGTTGAACATCCCCCACTAACATCTTCGACGCGTGAATCCATGAGCAACACAAACACACAACAAAAATCTCCACCTCCACTTGGGCCACTTGGCTACCCAAGTTTTGTCACCATTAACACCTCGACCACTTGGCTATCGAGGCTCAACGTTATCTTTAATCTTTAATCTTGTAACACTCTGGCCAATAAGCACTAGAGATTACCACCTCGACCACTAGGCTATCGATTCCCCCTTGACCACTAGGCTACCAATGTACAAAATTAACAACACCTTGACCATTATGCATCAAGGCCCCCTCGGCCACTCGGCTACCAAGGTACAACATCTTATCGCTTGTCTTTTGTCTTCATGTTCGTTTGGTGTCTTATTAGATTATTAGAGACGTTTGGGGTGAAACACCGCTATTTCAGTTCTACGTTCTGTTCTGGGCATGGAAGCACGGGCGTGCTCCCCCTTCAACACGGGCGTGCCGATATTCCAATCAAGCACGGGCGTGCTGACCATCAAGCACGTCCGTGCTAGTTTAGCGCAACCTTTTTTGAATTTTGAACTGGAGCACGGACGTGCTCCTTATTAAGCACGATCGTGCTACCTGGAGTATGGCCGTACCAGTCTGGGCAGAAAGGGTCAGAAACCCTTGCCAAACCTCTTGGGGGTAATTCATAGATTAAACCCGTTGGCTTAAGCTACATCATCAATCATCAGTTTCATCATTCTTAATTAAACTTCATGTCATATCATTATAGGGAATTAATCCTTTAATTCCAGCTTCATTATTTAAGTCCCTAAAACACTCATGAATCAATCCTTGGGTCTTTAACTAAACCTTTGAACATAACCTTGCCTCTCATACTATATTCATGTCTTATGAACAAACTGGGAAAACATCCCTTAATTCTCTTTCATCATTGCGAACATCTTTTAACGTCTTAACATCAGTAACAAGCCCTATTAATTAATTAGAGTCTTATTAACATCATTGTTGGCATTAACATCCTCAACAATCAACACTCACTCAGAGTACAACAACATCATCATCATCATAACAGCATCATCATCACCATCATAAACATCCATTCATAACATCATCAGTACAAACATAATCATGGCATAAACATCATTATCAATTACCAATCATCAACCACAAATCACTAATAGGCATACCAATAGCAATTAAGCATATAGCATCATAAACAGGAGAGCAAATAAATAGACAAACAACATACGACAGGTCATGGGTTAACCATTCATCTTACACTACCCCCAACGCCTACATGTTAATACTATTCCTTCTCCCCATACCTGGTATGAAGATTCCCAACAACGACAATGCGGGCAACTAAACACGTTCCCTCGAGCGGCTCGACGAACTCCTCAAGCCTTGGCCAAACACAAGAGGATTAACCAATTAATCCTCAATTTAAGAAAGGGAAAATAAGATTAAAGAGAGGGATAACCAGTTTACCTTTAGAGACACTAGCGTGCGTGACTTCTCTCCCAAATGGACTCAAGAACACCAAGAACTTCAAAGGGTTCAAGGGAAGGGAAAGGGAAGAGGTTTCTGTCACACTAGGATTGCCCAATGTGCCAATTTTGAGGGTTACAGCCGCACCCCCCATAAGCCACCTATTTATACTGTCAGGATAATATGCACGGTCATGCTTCGTGATGTACGGCTGTTCATAGTTATTTATGGAGCATTCAACGAATCGACTTTATGTACGGCCGTGCATACTAACAACAGAATTTGGCCAAAACACCTGAATAAGACTTGTAGATAATTCTCTTAGCTTTCCAACGCATCAAAGGTCACCTCAAGCGAATATCTAGAACTCAAGATATGGTAAAAAACTGTGAAACATGTTACTTGGACTCTAAAAGGATTGAACTTTTCTAAGGTTAAACTTAACAACATGCATAAACACTTAAGAAAGGCTTAACACGAAAAATGGGGTGTTTTAGGTGTCACATGCCCACCATCTTCCGCTTGGTTCGTCCCTGAACCACACCATACTGGGAGATGTGCCGCTCTGATACCATTTGTAACATCTCTAGCTGCTCTATGGATTGAAGACTGTCAGCTCTCACGCTCCGCCCCCACGACCACGACGTCAAACAGCTGCTACTGACGTTCCTCGCTGGCTGCCACTCTCTATCTCAGCTCGACAATCTCCACATACTCCTGAGAGTGGCGGCTCCTACTAGATGATGCTTGGCTCTACTGAGTGAAGATACTGGAGGAACCGCTTCGATAGTTGCTGGTGAGGTTTCCAACACCGTAAATGCAATCCTTCTTATTAGGGGTGGACAGATTTGTTCGACCCGACCGAAACCCGAGGTATCCGAGCAAAAAATTGGGATGCCGGCGGGTCTGGGCGGGTTAACGGGTGTGGCAAGTAAAAAATCAGGTTCAAACAGGCTTCTACGGTCGGGCCCGGGTGTGAAAAAATAAATCCATCGATACCCAGACCCGACCGATTACCAATGCACTGAGTAAAAATTTTACATCGTTACATTACACACTCCACGTCTCCACCTTTTGACCTTGGGAAGTTAAAAAAGTTGCAAGCTGTCAAGCACTTCAATTTTTAATGCTTTCTCTCTCTTTGAGTCTAATAATTAACAAAAGAAAAATCACAAATATTTGAAACTTGAAACCATTTCTTAGGACCCCTACCAAAACCATTTCACTCGTGACCTAACACCCATTTCACTCATCACCCAACACTCACACCCTTACCAGAACCAGAGTGTACTAACCCTTTATCACCTCGCCTCTCCTCACCTCCCTTGCGTCTCTACCGCTCCCCTTGCCGTCGAAGCTCAACGAAGCTCCCTCGCCGCCCGTCTTCTCCCCTCGTCGTTGAAGCTTGGGCTCCCTCCCTTAGCTGCTGCATGCGTCTGCTGGGCTTTGTAGATTTGTTCAAGTTTCAACAATAATGGAGAAAACACTTGTAGATTTGTTCAAGTTTCAACCTTTTTTTCTGTTTGAAGTTGATTTCTTTATGTTTCTTCTAGGTTTGGTCTTTGATCTGTGTAGCTACTTTTTTGTAACTTACTTTAGCACTCAGATCTATATGTATTTTTTTTCTTTGGGGTTTTTTTGCTGTTCACCTTTTCTATCTTCTACTCTCCGTTCTCATTTTTTTTAAAGAAAACCGCGCATACCCGGTCGAGCAAACCTGCCACCCGCCAGCCGCCTAAATCGACCGAACCCGCCCGCTGTCATCCCCTACTTCTTATTGCCACCAACAACCTCCACTCATGCCTGCAACTCCACTCAGGCCCTTGATTCTAGTGCGTGTGAATTCTTGTAGTGTCAAATTCTTGATTTAATTATTGCTTGATTTGAAATCAACCAATTAAGCATCAATTAGTTTCAAAGAATTCCCACTGAATTATTCATTCAGAATTTAATTGAATTTGGTTAGATAATTAAGCATCATCATGACACCAAAACAATTTAGAAACCGAAATTCAATCAAACCTATGACTAAGCATAATAGATCAAATAAATCTCGAATTGGACATTATAGGTAGTATCGAATTCGATGAATTATAAATTTTATTTAAATTTTTATGCAGCTTGCACCATACCAATTTTGGAAATAATAACGACCATGATTTAGATTATAAAATGAGGAAAGAAAGGAAATATTTTTTTCAATGTATGATATAACCAATTGAAATGATAATATATATTTACGGCTATTCAGTCATCCAAAACATTAAAACTTCAAGAATGAACCATAAGTCACTACAGAAAACAACAACAACAACAACAACAACAACAACAACAACAACAACAACAACAACAACAACAATAATAATAATAATAATAATAATAATAATAATAATAATAATAATAATAATAATAATAATAATAATAATACAGAGAATAAATCATACTACATCAACCATAGAGTTTGTTTAATTTTGGTGCATACACTCTTAGAGTCTATTATCATATTACTATCATATTAACATAATTATGTAACATAACTCCAATAATGAGAAGTTTTTATCATTATTTTGAGAAATGTATGGTATCAACCTACTGCTCAGTTTGAGCATCATAATGATTGGCCCACCTTAATTACTGCATAATTTATTTGTTAATTTTAGAAATAGTTTATGTTTGATAGTTAAAAACATAAATTAGAAAGAGATTGTATAAATAGCTAAAGTTAATGTTTGTATGGAACCTATATAAATTCTGCAGAGGCATAAAAATCAAACATAAAGGTCAATGTAAATATAAGTTTACAAACCTTCTTCATTTTTTCACTAATGGACTCATTGTATGTTTTATAAATTCTATCCAACCAAGGAAATGCAGTCGTAAACACAATAGATTAATTATGAGTTACCTATTTTAAATTCTGAAAAACCTCTTTGTAAACCACATTTGAAGTGATGTTGAGACTTGATATTCCTCGTCACATATTAGTAACTTTAATCAATGACGTGATATTACCCTTGAAATGACAACATATAATTATCCATGTGAAAACATAGGCTGCGGAAGATAGATTGTCCTTAACTTTTATTTATGGTCATTGCAAGAGAGAGAGAGCAATAGGAATTTGCTTTCACTGAAACTTGAAAGGAATTCTTCTATGGGATGGGGTCAATGAAAATCTAGGGATATACACTTTGAGGCCAATTTTTAAACACAATTGTTTACAACATAAGAATGCTACAATATATAGTTTCCTATAAAATCTTTAAAATTCATTTTAAACTGTCTAATAATTTTGAACAATTAATTGATTAAGCCTTGTTTTTAATAAAAGGGTAGTCAAGATTACTTCAATATATTGGTGTAACGACAGATTATATTTTTTATCAATCTATCAAACTCATTCATCATCAACACCATTCACACTTTGAAATATAAATTATGAAATTTAACATTCTTTGAATTGAAATGTGTCCAAATGGCAACATAAATTTTGCCAAAAAACCATCATTAAAAACAAACTAAAAACCTCAAGAAATCAGACTCCAAATTTCATATTTTAACTATATTATTCAATCAAGTGGCTCCTTTTTAACCTCCAAAAGTTTCTGAATCTTGATGCTTGAGGACTGACCTACATATCCATCATCATTTTCATAACACTCTATGTTATCAACACATCTCTTTCCAGCTGTCTTACTTGTAACACTCCGAATTTTTACTGCTTTCTAATATCGGTAATAAATATATAAATCATTATATATTTATCCGAGACTTAGAAAAATGATTTTGGATAAATCAATATCATTTCCATGTTATGCTTTATATTATAAGCTTATGACGAAATTTTGGGTTGAAAATTCAGACGGAACCCGGTCTGCGTTTTCACTGAAAGTAAAAGTTTACTGCCCAGAAAACCTAATTTTAATTCGTGAACGAGATGAACAATATTTTTATCATATTTTATACGGTATTGGAAGTTTTGAAAATTTTAGTGTAAAAATAATATTATATTTGTTGAGGGTGAAAACGTCGAAATATCTCTAGGAAACCTGAGTCAGATGAATTAAGGGGGTCAGCAACGGAGCTGAGATGACTGATGTGACTGAGATGACGAGCATTTATGACGATCATATCCGAGTCATAATGGCCATAATGGCGCATTTATGACACTAGATATTTTTGGCATGAAAAAGACTATTTTACCCCTAGTTTCATATGGAAACTACAAGTTTGCCATCATGCAATTTGACCCATTTACCCCCCCAAACCCACGGCTCCCTCTCCAAGTCACCACACTTAGGCATTTTCATTTTTCATTTCATGTTTCTTTCTCTCCAAAGTTCATCATTTCCTTAAGAACATCAAGAACACCATAAGAACATCTTGTTGATTTTGTGAAGAACATCATCAAATCTCATAATTTCTTCAAGCATCAAGAGGTGATTTCTTCTCTCCTTAATCCCTCAACACTTTCTCTTCACAACTTTTACAAGTTTATGCCATGAATCACTAAGTTCTTCATTTTGTTCAAAGTTTATGAAACTTTCTTCAAAAATTCATAAGTAATTGTAGAAAATTGAATTGCTATAATCTTAGATTCATCTCTATATTGATTATCCAAGAGCATGTGTTCAACAAAAATCTCCTCCCTATTTTTTTTCCCCTTGGCCGAAACTCACTCAAAATGGGTGTGTAGGGATTTTGTTCAAAAACTTGTTGAATGATCATGTGATTCATCTTTTAACCCTCATGGTTAATGAATCCAAGTGATTAGAAAACCAAAAATCAAACCCTAACCCAATTTTTCTTAAGAGGGCCGAAACCCTAGCTTTGATTTTTGGATGGATTTTTAATTCAAAGTTGTTTTGTGACATTTGAATCCAATCCTATACCATGTGTATGTGTTAAATCCAAGAGATGGAAATCAAGTGAAGTTTTTAACCCCACTTTTGTGTCAAGGCCAAAACTTAGTTCATGAAGTTGGATGAGTTTCATTCAAAGTTCTTAGTTCATGATCTTAGATTAAGTGCTTAATCATGTTGAAGTTGCTTAAGGATCATAATTCCATAAGTTAGAAAATTTTTAACTTTTCCTAACCTAGAATGGTAGAAGAGGCCGAACCCTAACCCTCTTGAATAAGTGTGTTGTTGTTTGATTTTGATTTATTTTGGTTGCAATTCGTTATGAAGGAATCGATCGGGTTGGTTTAATCTAAAGTCGACGGAGGAAATCGGATCAAATCGGGAGATTTCTTGAAAACGTTAGTTCGAATCTCCAAGAGGTAAGGGGAGTAAGCCTGAGGAGTTTAAGATAATCACATGCTAATTGTTTGGAGTTGTTTGTAAATTGTCTGTAGTAATATCCTGTGATTTAAATTATTTACTGTTAATTGTTGGATTGATTATATGTTTACTTGAGTAATTGAGATATGTTGTTTTACATGATTATAATTAAATTGTTATATTATAATTGTGATGCATGCTGTAACACCTCGATTTTTCGCTGTTTACATATCGGTAATAAATATATAAATACATATATTTTTATCCGAGACTCAGAAAATGAGTTTGGGTAAACAACTTTTATTTTCATGTCATGTTTTATATCTTAAGGTTACGATAAAATTTTGGGTTGAAAATTCAGACCGAGCCCGGTCTACATTTTCACTGACAGTAAAAGTTTACTGCTCAGATGACCTAATTTTAAGTCGTGAACGAGATGAAAAATATTTTTATCATATTTTCTACGTTATTGGAAGTTTTGAAAATTTTCGTGTAAAAATAAAATATTTTGTTTGTTGCAGTTGTACACGTCGAGATGTCTCTAGGAAATCCGTTTCAGATGAACAAAAAGGGTCAGCAACGGATCTCAGATGACTGATGTGATTGATGCGACTAGCATTAATGACGATCCTATCCATATCATAATGGCCATAATGACGCATTTATGACAAATGGATATTTTTGCTTAGAATTGACCATTTTGCCCTTGGTTTGTTATGATAATTGCAAGTTTACCATTGTAATTTTTGACCCAAATGCCCCCAAAACCCACGGCTCCTTCATCATAATGCATTAGGCAATTTCATTTCATTCATTCTTGCCATTTTCCTTAAAGAACTTAAGCTTTTTCTTAAGAACACACATTGATGTTCTTACTCAGCCAAAACTGTCTCGCAAATTCCGACCCTTTTCTGTTTTGAATCTCGGAAAACTTTCTACATGAAAGTTGTTCCTCTTTCTCTCTTATTTCCAACGACATAAAGATCATAAAAATCGGATGAGTATATTGGGAGAAATACTCAGATTACCGAAACAGCTCTAAACCTTCATCTTCTTCACTTTTCTTTCATTTTCTCTCAAGAACACTTGATGATTTTTGTGAAGAACATCACCCAAATCATCATTTACTTTGATCATAAAGAGGTAACCTCTCATAATATTGTTATTCTAAGTTTTTCTCTTCACAACTTTTATGAGTTTAAGCCTTTGATCATCATGTTCTTCATTTCATTCAAAGTTTATGAAGCTAACTTCAAAAATCCATAACTAATTGTAGAAAAATCCTTTTGACCTGAAACCAATTGCTATGATCTCATAATCATCTATATATTCATCATATAGAAGCATATGATCATGAGAAATTTCCTTCCCAATTTTCTGAGCTTGGCCGAAATCCCTCAAAAGTGGGTGTTCTTGGATTTTTTTCAACTTTAAACTTTGATTCATGATTTAATCTCTTAGTACCTTGATAGCTCTTGTATGTAAGTGGTTTGAAAACCAAGAATCTAATCCAAGCCTAGTTTTGTTCAAAAGGGCCGAAACCTATTTTTGTTGTTGAAGGAATTTTTGATTCCAAAGTTGTCTTAAAACCTCTTGAATCCAACTTTAGGTTGTGTAAGTTGATTGAATCCAAGAGTTGAGAAATTCCAAATAATCCCTAGCATTTTTGCCTTGAGAAAACCGAAACCCTAACCTTGGAACTAGATGAGTTTTATTCCATGTTCTTAGTTCATGATCTTGGTTTAAGTTCTTATTCATGTTTAAGATACTTAAGGATCATAAATCCCTAAGTTGGAAAAATTTTAAGTTTCCTAATCTAGTTTTTTTTTTTTGAAGAGGCCGAAACCTACTCTTCATGAATTAGATGTGTTGTTGTTTGATTTGATTTATTTTGGTTGCAATTCGTTTGAAGGAATCAATCGAGTAAGTTGACTTAAGCCGACGGAGGAGAATCGGATCGGGATAGGGAGATTTCTTGAAACTGCTAATTCGAAATCATCAAGAGGTAAGGGGAGCCTTGCCTGAGGGATTTTTCTCGATAACTGTGTGTGTGATATATGTGGTTGTGGTGTCTTTGGTTTATTTTATTTGGCTATGTGTTTCTAGCTGTTTATCTGTGTTTCGGTGATTTATCTGCTTTTAATTTATTTAATTATCCGCAGATATATATTATGTTGCTATGATGTATGATTTGTTTGGTCATATAGTTTTGATGATGATGTTGGATGTTGTTTTGTGAAGCCTGACAGTGGTCAGTGCACAACCGATTAATCAGATAAAAGCTTTAATAAGCTGCATAAAATTATATTCAATGTTTTATGGGAAATGTTGGAATATAATTTTTACGGAAAATATTATGTGGGAAAAATAAGAGTTTTTTGGAAAATATTATTATTTTAACGATCTATTAGTGTAAAAGTGAACTAGGAGTCACAGAGAGGGCGAAACCGTGAAAATATTTTGCTACTGCTAATTTTTACATAAGATATTCCGCAATATTATAAAAAGTTAATCTGCGAAAATAACTTAATCATGAATTTGGAAAATTGTTTAAGCGGAAAAAGCTAAGTGTTACCTTGAAATACTTTAAAAGGACTTAACGACGACAATTTGGAAAACCGACGATGGCAAGTATTTTAGAAACGGCAACGTGTATTTTTGATGAACTCCAAATCTCTGTGACCCTCTTTTCTGAAAATGCTGTTTTTCGGTAACTGGTGTTTTATGACAGAAATCTTTCCACTTAACAATTTTTCCGAAATCAAGTTTTCTAAGTGGTGTTAAAGGTTGAAAGTGTTATGGAACTTAGTAACCGAGACGTCGGGGTACTAAGGTTCTTAAGGTGTTGTGGACTTGGTGTCCTGTGGACTTTGAGGTCCTGTAGACGTGGTGTTTACTTGATGGTTGTTAAAGGTGTTAAAACATTTTGAGATGTTTTCCATTACCACAAACCCTAAGCCTGATGCATCGGTCTAGGTGTTTTGTGATTGAGCACTCGGACTTTGAGGTCCTGTGTTATTAATGAAAGTTTTAAGATGTTTAAGATTACGGTTGGTCGTAAGCTTTTAAGCTGCGACAAGGAAAGATATAACACAAAGAACAGTGTTGAAAGAAATATGTTTTCGAGCATGCATTTGGCAGACGTGCCACAATACGATATATGATTACCTTGCGGCGTCAGGTATATCATGCCCTGAAGTTTTCATTGTGCCAGGTTGGACAATGAAACCCCATTTACGGTTTTATCACTGTGCCACGGTGTTGGACAGTGTGCAATGGGTTTTGGCTGCGTGCCTGTGTGCCATGGGATGGCTATTGAGTTTGATCCACTCATTACGTGTTGGGATATCTCATGAGATTAGGTGTGAATGTTTAGATGGTGTATATGAAGTGTTCATGCATAGTTTTAAAATGTTGATGTTTGGGGTGTGAAACCCATCGATAGCGTATATGCTTATATATGTGTATATGTCGTATGTGAGTCACACTAATGGTTATCATGTTTATATCCATATATTGGTGTCTCACCCTTACAAACAATATCAGGTATTCTTCCTGTTGGCGAATATAAGGGAAAGACCCTTTAGGTTGGAGCGTGCTGAAGCTACCCTCTACTGTTATAGTATTAGTTAAGTTACGACCAGCTTAGGTTTTTAAGTTATATTATGTTTGGAAATAATCTATGCTTATTAAAGACATAAGTGTGAAAACGTATGAGGCAGTATAGTTGTATGACTTATATATATAATCGATATATCTAAGTGTGATTATGTGAACGTTGTTGTGACGATGTTGAAAAGAAAACTTTTTATCACCATATTTTGCAAAGATAAACGTTGAGAAAACAGTATTTTCCGAAAGCAACCAGCAAATTAAAATATTATTTTCCGCAAACGGGTAATCATGTGATGACCCAAGTTAGGGTGTCACACATGCCATGAATTGGATGTATGTCATGCTATTCTGTGATGAAATTATCTGTTGTTGAGTGATGGACTGAGAAACCTGACATTGGTCAGTGTTCAATTTAATTTGAGGATAAAAGCTTAATAAGCTTGAATAATTAATCAAAGTGATTAAGTTATGGAATTTTGAGAAAATGTGGAAAAATATTATTTTAATAATATTTTGTGGATAATATGTTAATAAGTGACAGTAAGGGCGAAACTGTGAAAATTTTTCACGGGTGCTAGTTTTTCCAAAATAAATTCGATTTTATTATAAAATGTTATTTAAAGTGATTAAGTTACGAAAATAACGTAATATAGCCGTCAGAACAATTACTTATGACAGAAAAGTCATTTAAGTTATTAAAAGATTTTTATGAAATTTTTTGAGAAAAAGGTTTATATTTTATTATTATAAATTTTATTCCAAGAAGCCTTTTAAAAGTTGATGTTTATTTAGAACGAAATTTAGAAATGAAGAATTTAGACGGGTAAAGAATTTATCAATGATTTTCACGTTTTATCAACATTTCAACAGAAAAGGATTTCTGTAAGAGAATTTTATTCAGTGAAATTATTCTGTTAAACTTGGATAAGTTTTCAGAGGTTTGGTTTTGTATTTGTTTTTCACTGAGCGAAATATTTTAAAATGGATAAACGAACCTAGGAACTGAGACGTCGGGGTTCTAGTGTTCTGTGGACACGTAGATCAGGGATCTGTGTCATTGGACTGAGTGTCCTGCAATGGTTTTGTGGACTGTGTGTCCTAAATCTGATGTGGAAAATGTGAGTTCCATATCCACGAGCCTAAGACTGGTGTATCAGTTTAGGGCTTTGCAATTGAGCACTCGGACTGTGTGTCCTGTGTTGAGTTTAAAACATTTGCACTGTGTGTCCTGTGTTTGTTTAAAGTGAAAAGTATTAATATAAAGTTAAGCATGGTCGTAAGCTTTGGGCTTCGACAAGGGAAGATTATTACGACAAAGAAAACGAGACGAGAATGAAAGTTTTTCTCATGCATTTTTGGCAGACGTGTCATGTGTTATGATCATTGAGTCCTAAGTGGATCATCTGTTATGGACTATGTTTTCATTTGATCATAGGGATTCTGAGTGAGCCAATGTATCTTTACTGGACTGAGTGTCCAACTTTATGCGATAACTATTGAGGTTCTGAGTGATGCAATAGGTTATTGACAATAAACTCCCACTACAAAAAAAAAGGTGTTTAGCGACCGAAGAAATCGGTCGCTATTCACTGAAATTCGGTCGCTAAATGAATTAGCGACCGAATTAGCGACCGAATAGTGTCGGTTGCTAAAACCCTAGTCGCAAACAGGTTTAGCGACCGAATTTGGAATCGGTCGCTAATAGCGACCGAATAATTCGGTGGCTAATTTATAAAAATCGGTCGCTAAATTGGTCTCTAACACTTATTATAGAACCAATTTAGCGACCGAATATTCGGTTGCTAATTCGGTCGCTAAATTGGTCACTGATTTTAAAAAAAAAAAAGTCACCAAATTGGTCCCCAACACCTATTTTGGGGACCAATTTAGCAACTGATTTCTTTAAAAAGCTTATAACAAACCATTTTTTACAACAAATAAAAGATAACTTCTTTATTGTTGTTACTGTTGATTAAACAACCTGAACATAAATAAGATAAAAATATAAATATAAACCATAACCAATTCATAACTATCAAAATCAATATAAAATAAGCATCATAGTGTTCAATACAAAAGGACATATGAACGTGAATACAAATCAACCTGAGAAAGTATTGAATCTATGTAATGAAAGTAAGTGAATACAAATCAACTAAAGTGACTCCTACATAATCTATTCATACAACGGACAACATTATCAATTTTACAAAGGTTCCCCTATGCAAACCACAACCAGCTGTACCAATCCAAACTGCATACAAAACCAAGCTTGTTAACCAAGAAATCCAGCTTCCACAGCGAAACCGCTGCAGCACACAAGAAAAGGAAGATCATGCCAATTTATATATACAAATGACACAAATGAGTTTCACAACCACACAGATCAGGTGTGCGATTTTCTTGCACTGAGCAAAGTGAAAATAAACACATGTAGGGGTGGTCTTCCACAAGGCCAGACAATTGACTTACAATGTATTCGATTTCAACATGCTCTGTTTTTGTAAAGCCTAGTAACCTAAAAATAAACAAATAATAAGCCAATAAGCTACTCATAGAAAGAACAGAACCAATAAGTTAATAGAAGTACTTATTACAATTAGTAGGCTAACAATTATCAATAGCATGTTGTGTATAGAACTTTGACAAAATAAGTTTCAAATTCCCCCACTATAATGCTCTTTTATGTGATGTGCTTGTCTTGAGTTTTAAACCCCTTAATTACTATTCTAATCTAAATAATAGTGCAAAGTGAAAGCTACAAAATGGCTATTCTAATCTAAATGCTCGCTGCTTCCTCCTCTTGCATGCAACATCCATGATATTGTGTCACGAAATCCATACATATATTGTAAGTTGTAACTAAGAATATATAAGACTTGCTAACCTGGTAAATCCAAGAACTAAAGGTCTGATGAACCTCACCAACTAGTGGTCAGGGATTAGCTTGAAGGGTACCTCTATTATATAAAATAAATCAAAATACATCTATCGAGATAACAAATATAGTGCAAGGAAATTAGAAACTTAAAAAAGAGATCTAGTGGAAAAATGAGAAAGAAGACTAGCAAATCCAAGGTAATTTGTGACTTTATTTACTAATAGTATTATACACTTTCATGTTACTTACTAAAGTCCTAAAAAAACTGAAATATTTTAATCTAAGTTAACTGAGTAGAGAGGAAGAAACTTACTGATCTTGAAACAATATGTGGAGATCCATTAGGGCACCTCATATGTGTTGGCATTGACCAAACCAAATGGCTGCAAGAGAATGAAAAAAAGAAAAAAAGAAATAGTAGTTAGCTTCCAACGAAAAAATAGAGTACATATTTATTGAATAGAGTCTCTAAAGGTTTCAAATAATGAAAGAAATAAAAGAAAGAAGATAAGAGTAGTTTATATTCCCAAAGAAGAACAAAAGGAGAGAAAAAATTAGGTCATAGAAAGATTGGGATGGTATTACAATTAGTGCTAGATCATTAGGTCTTGATTAGTCACAATAAGAAAGTGTCCTAATGTTAGGCTGAAGAAAAGTTAGGAGTACATATTTATTGAATAGAGTCTTTTACATTTGACAATTTAACTTAATATAAAGCAGAAAGGGGCAACTTCATGTGAATATAAATCTGATTGTTTAATAGTAATGAAGTATGATAGTACTTAAACATGAGTCCTCACACTCAAAAGGCTGTCCTTGGGAAATACAGGCAACAAAAAGTCATGGTTCATGGAATTCTGCTATGGATGACCTAACCAACACAGATTATGATCACAAGAAAAACAAAAATCCAAACATAAACAGAGCCAATTTGAATTACTTAAAAATCATGAAATTTAATTTATAAATCATTAATTGAAAGTCCTAATTGCACTAAATCATAGTTAATTTCATAAACAGAGCCAATTTCAACAAGTCAGATTTGGGGTTTAGGGTTCCTAAACAAGATTTGGGGAAAATTCATTCTAACCAGATGACAATGGAATTGGCTTAGAGAAACATAAATTCATAGTCTCAATAGCATAAAACAACATTCAATTTCAAGATTATAATCTGAAATCAAAGGGTTTGGGTTAGGGTTACAAAATCAAATTTGGGGGTTTTTGAATCTAAGGCACAAGAGAGGTTTTTGACTCACCCAAGGAAGAAGAAGATGTCATGGTGGTGCTATGGTGGTGAACGGCGGCAGTGGCAGCTCCGGCACGGTGGGGGCGGTTTCTGACCAGAAGAAAAGGGTTATGTATCACACTCCAAAGGGAAGAGAATGAACAAACAGAACTGACCGGAAAACTTACCACGACGGCGAGTTGTAGGCGGCGATGGCTCTTCGCCGGCAGCTGGACGGTGGCTGGACAACGGCTGGACGCGAAGCTTCGTGCCTGTGGTGGTGACGAGACGCACAACGAGGAGCACGAACCAGACGCGTGTGGGCTCGAGGCGCGACGACCTCCTCACGTCGGCGGGCGGCCAGCGGCGGTCATAGGGGCGGCGCACGTGGCTGGCGCAAGAAAGGAAGGAGGAGGAAGATGAAGTTGAAGGGAAGAAGAAGAAAAGAAAAAAAGAAAGAAAGAAGAGAGTGAGAGGGGGGCTGGGAATCGTCGAGTGTGAGGGAGAGGGAAGAGATAAAAAGAACAACTTTTTATTTACTTAGTGAATAGGTATAAAAATGTGTGATAAATATTGAGCCTAAAATTAAATACGTTTTTAGTTTTTGAATCTAAAAATAAAGGGTGACAAATATATACTTTCAAAATTCAATTTAGAGTAAAGATTGATAGTTGAACTTATCAACTAAGAAAATCAACGATCCAAAATTAATCTCCGATTAGTTTCAAACCAGTTTGTTTTTAGTTTTAGCGACCGAAATTTTCGGTCGCTAAAACGGTCGCTGGTTAAAAATAAAAACTTAGTCGCAAAATTGGTCGCTATTAGGCCCCTGTGCTTTTTCATAATCACACTTTAGCAACCGATTTAATATCGGTCGCTAAAAGGATAAAAAAAATTAAATCTCTCAAAAAATCAGTTGCTAAATCGGTCGCTAACTGGTCAAAAAAGTTGACTTTTAATATTTTAGCTTTAGCGACCGAATTAGCGACCGTGACGAATTGCGACCACTTAGTCGGTCGCTAATTCGGTCGCTAAACACCAGATTTTGACATTTTCTACAAATCAACCAAACGGTCGCAATATCGGTCGCAAATAGCGACCGAAAATTTTCGGTCGCTATTTTTCGGTCGCTAAACGAGACTTTTTTTGTAGTGTCCATTGATCGCAGTGACCATTGTGTTCTGTGTGGACCAATGAGTTACATTTTTGAACAATAACCTTGGTGTACTGAGTGTGACCATTGTGTTATGTGTTTCTTTTGGACATTGTTTTATTTCGTTTTTACAATGGGCCATGTAAAGAGCTTGATCTGCTCAAAACGAAACAGAAAGTTGTGGGATCTCCGGAGATTATGTATCAAAATAGAGCCTGAATATTGAAGTGTCATGCATTTTTATAAAATGACGATGACTGTCGAGTATGAAACCCTTTAGATAAAAATTATTCTACTGTTTAGATAATTTTGTATATTGTGAATATATGGTATGTATTGTTTGTGTGTCGTGCATGGGGTTGTCTTATCAAAACTCATATATTGGTAACTCACCCTTGCATATCTGTTTGTTGTTTCCTCTACTATGTGGAATCTATATATATCTACGTTCAAATGGATCCGGACGCAGTGGATCTGAACTACTCGAGGGTCCGAGCCCTGATGTTTGACAACGCTGATCAAGGGAACGCCTGGGTGATCAACCCAGGGGCTCGGAGTGCTACCTACACTGGTCCGATGAGGACACTCCGAGGGACTGTAGCAGATGGACCACAGCAACTCATACATACTAGGGAGACGATCGAGGTTTCACTACCTCCCATTTGGATGATCTTACAGCATTTGGTGCGTCACGGGGACTTAGAGCATCAACCATCTCTGCCCGTGCAGCCTTTACAGCAGGTAGCCCCGGAGCCACCTCCAGGGCCTATAGTTTTGATCTCAGAGGAGGCACGGGAGGAGATGGAGGAAGATCCTGAGGAGGATCTGATGGTTGACCCGGACTATGTTCCCCTGGAGGATGGAGTAGTCTCGGATGTTGGAGAGGGAGTTGATGTATCCCCTCCAAATACACCTCCTGGAGGTGGGGGTGTCTATACTGGACTCTCCAATGGGTTTCTATAGTGGTGACCAGCTGTAGGATGTAGTCTTTGGGTAGAGTGAGATTTTAGATAGTCTGACTTATTGGCTACTAAGAGCCATCTTTTTTAGTAATGTTTTTCAGACTCCCATTGTAATATAGTTATGTTATTTCAGTTTGATGTGATATATGTTTGATAGTGGATGGTGACCTGGTAGGAAAAAGGTCTTATGTAAAACTTTGATGCATATGTATAATATATAGTGACGTATATTATGTTATTGGTGTTTGGGTGTGTGTACAGTAAAGAAAAAGAAAAAAAAATCACCTTGTTGACAAGAATAAGTAATCAGTAAACTTATTTCGTTTTTTCGAAGGAAACTAGCAAATTAATGTTTTTGTTAAGTTTGATTTTTGCAACATGTCACGTAAATGTGATACCTTGGGAATGGGGTGTCGCATTACTGGTAGGAGTTTGTCCCATACTATCTTCTTGCACGTTGGCATTGTAAAATTGATTAAGAGTAGATTCCAATACAAAATTCCTTTCTTTCCAAAATAGTGTTTAGTTAGTATAAAAAATTTACCACAACAATTGTCTCTTGCTGAGACAGATAGTCATTAACACTAAAGTCTCCTTCCTTAGTTCGAAGCTACACAAAATAACCTGGTAACATCAATAACACTAAATTTATGACAAACACATGTTTCAATACTAATAATGCGTTATTGACTACCTTCATATTGTCATCCACTTTTGTAGAATTAGTGGTCCTTAAATTTGCATTGTGATCTTCGTCACAATCCTACATTTTTTGAATGATGTTCTTAGTTAGGGGAAAATATATTATATAAACACTAATTGGCAAACTAACTCATAAAATAACCTTAATGGATGGTTGCTTGTTAAATTCCTCAATCAAGTCCTTGCCCTCCGTCATCCTTTTTATTGTATAACTTTGCCATTTTTGTTCAATGTTTCCTTCCTTGATCTCAACCTCGAATAGCATTTTTTTTTTCTGATATGAAGTCAAATTCTTTCGGATAATTTCCAGTAAGATTGCCCTGTATAATAAAAGTACAATTGAAATAGATAAAAATAGATAAAATATAATAACATCAACTTCAATTATGCTCCATACGTGGGGGACTTTGCTTTATTTTTCATATGGGATATCAATCATAGAATGTATGAAGGTATTATGAGTGCATGCACATTATTACCTTTTGTTTCCAGAAAAGAAGAAGAGGTCTATTATCCAGAAAAGAAGAATAGGACTGGGTACAAGATTGGAAAACAATATTACAATTGATACTTATAGAGCTACCACATTTTTTATAGTTATTTATCCATTAATTAAAGCTATTTATATTTATTAATATAGCATTCCTAAAAAAACTCCTTGATCCAAGTGATTTTATAGATTTACCCCAACCACCACCTTCCTTTTAATAATAAAGATTATTATTTGATTTGTGTAGATTTTATTTTATTGATTTTTTTGGTTCAGATTATTTACTATCTACTGCATAAATAAGATGTACTATCGAGCTTGATTGGAAATGTTTTTGTTTTTTTTAAACATTTTTAATTTAGTTTTTCTTTTTAAGATTTGTTTCTTGAAAGGTCAAAATTTTTAATTTGTTTCTTCTTTTTTACTTGTATAGAGTCAAATCCATATCCTCCCATATTTTCATATATTCAACTAAATATTTTTATCTTTCATATTTAGTCTCATCTTATGAGAGAGAAAAAGGGGAAAAAAGCAGTAGACAAAATACATGTTAAAAATAAGGTATAATGAATCTGGACAATCCTATCAAGTTAACACATTTTGAATCCCAGCAAAAAAATTGTTTTGAGTTTTAACTTTAAAAATTTATTTCTTCAAAACAATTTTTGCTTAAAGACATTTTTATTTTTCATTTAAAATTTAATATGCAGACCAAATGGACTACAGACAATTTAAACCTACATTATTCAGTTATGTTATTTGAACACAAAATTTTGACACCATATGTGATACCATATATATTTCTTTCTATCTCTCACTTACTTTTTATCTTCTTATATATATACACACATTCCAAAAATACACAATAAAAACAAAGGAACACTATATTTATGTCATTTTTTGTGTTCAAAAATCATTTTCCTATATTATTAGCCTTAATCAAATGGCAACTTATGAGAGTATTATTGGTGTCCACGAGTTCGTTAACCATCCATAAATGCATGACAGCATGTGCAGAAAATTTATATTTATACAATCACGCTGAAACTTCATATTATTAAAGTTTTTCCCCCGAAGTATCATTAGAGTATCCGATGGATATATGAGAGATTAATCTTTCAGAATACTTTTAGGTGAGTAATTAAGTGGGGACCTCCTGGATATTATTTTTTTCAAACATAAATTTAAGGATCGAACTGATGATTGCTTGTTGGTATAATTAAAGATTTTGAATATTTGTAACCTTACAAAGTTGAAAATAATAAAGAGTTTAATTTTAAAATATTGTCAATATAAAGTTTTTATAACGTAACCAATCACAAATCATTACATATACTAACATTTTCCAAAATAAATCCAATAATAAATATTTTTTGTATTATTTACCAAAATAAGAAGTTAAAAAAAAAAGTCATATTAACAAAAATATAATATTAAATAATTTAAAATTTTAAAAACCTATTCTTTTATAATAGAGACTACCAGGTTTGGTATGCAAACATTGATGTTAAAAAGTCATTGCCAATAAATAGAAGTTGTTAGACTTTCTAAAAAATAATTAAAAGGTTAAAATGTAAAGGCATGCCACTCCTTCCTTCTATTTGTTTATATATCCCAAATAGAAAATGCCATTGCTATCATGTCCAAAATAGAGATGCATACTGTTATCACTTAAGCCGATGAGGAGAACTCAATTCAAAATACTAGTCCATTAGGTGGAAGAGTCTCATTGTTTAAGTATCATATTGAGCTTCCATCTTTACTAAGGCTTTGTTTGCGAGTTTTGTTTAGGAGGGGAAGTAAGGGAAATAGAAGGTTTATGAGAACATTTCCCTTGTTTGTGGGTGTAAAAAATTGGAGGGGAAGTTTTTGAGGATTTTAGAAAACCCCCCAAACCCCTCCTCACATCAATTTTTTGGTTTACCCCATTTTGGGGTTCTTTGGGGGGTTTAACCCAATTTTTAGAGGAAAATGAATAATTCTTTTTTGTATATATATATTTTTTAAAGGTGCATCAATATTATTTAAAAAATATTACTAATTATGTTAATTTTCTAAAATTATAAAGGTAAAATTGTAAAAGTATGTTATAAACACTCCACTTACTTCCCCCTCATACAATATGCACTCACAAACAAGGTAATGGATAATACTCTCCTTCCCCTCCCCTCCCCTCCCCTCCCTCTCCTTTCCTTCCCCTTTGATCTCCTCCATTTTCTTTCCCTCAAAACTCACAAACAAAGCCTAAATGTGGGACTCATAATATTACCACACCCTTTAAGAGCCGATGTACAACGGCTTCACTCTACCGGCATTGATCCGATGGTAGTCCTTTCCCCTTTGGCGGCTCCATTCACCTATCAATATTCAGTAATTTGCACCTTAATCTAGTCATAACAAACTAATCCAGTCAAAAAATTTTTTTTTTAACAAACTAAAAATTAATATTTGTCTATAAAAAAAGAAGAAGAAGTTATACGCTTGATGTTTGGCTTGGACTTCTTTGCAGATATCTACTTAACCCTTATATAAATGTTCCCACCATCAATCTATCATTCCAATCCTTGGCTTTTTTTATGTTTCCCCTTCAAATCCACTTTGGTACCCCACAAAATTAGTTGTTTGACGGATAGATACACTATATAGATTAAAATCTCAATCATATTTTTGTCGGGTCTTGACTTTCTACGAAAAAGTTATTTAACCTTTAACATAGTCAGTCCTCCTCTCTGTCTAGAGATTGTATTCTTCAATTGAAGCATAACCATTCTCTTAAATTTGCGATGTCCTGAGTATGCTTGGGATGAGTAATCGCTCATGACCTCATTTTTCGATGGCACTAGATAGTAGATATAGTATAAAAAAAATTAAATAGTATATATAAATATTAAATACTGTTATAAATGTAAAAGAAAATAAAGAGATGGAGAGAATAGAGATATAGATTCAAATACTAGTTCTTCAGGAGCTAGGATTCAAGGTCTAGTTCTTCAGGAACTAGCCGTCATATTTGTCATTGATATATTATGATCAAGTATCACAAATACAATCTGACTACTATTATTTATAGGATAATAGTAGACTCTTAATCCTAGTTAGTTTCCTATAACAGAGATAGGATAAGAGATAATATCATAAAGTCATCCACTAAATCAATTTGTTTATAACACTTCCCCTTGGATGACTATACCTTATGAATATTGCCTCGTTAAAACCTTGCTAAGAAAAAACCCAGTGGGATAAAAACTTAGCGAAGGAAAAAGAGTACAATATTCATAATGACTTACTTCCCCTAAAAAATACATCAATTATGAAAAATCTCTTAGTTGACGCATTCCAATGTAATGCACATGTTTCTTGAAAACTGAAGTTGACAGTGCCTTTGTGAATAAATCTGATGGGTTGCCAGTTGTCACATTTATGTAGCCACCTTTGATTTGTGTAATATATGTTGCATCATCTTCATGTCATATCGTTGGCTTGTTATTATCTTTCGCCAATCCACATGCTCCTCTAATGTGTGATAAATATCTCTTAACCAAATGCATTCATTACATGCTTCATGAATATAGCCAATATATCTGAATGTTTTGACAATATTGTAGCCATGATTGTTTGCTTCACGAACCGCCATGCTATAATAGTACTGTCACATATGAAGATATAACCACAGAGATAACAAGAAATGTTTTGCACTTAATTCTGATGCCTTTATGTTGTGCAGAACAAAATCTTGGTAGTAAACTGATTGTAAAAGTTATATTAGAAAATAAAATTTTGAAATGGAATTACCCACAATTGCATGATATACCAGCAAGTATATAAATCAAGCATTACTTGCCAATATAAAATGTTCAATATGCATGATAAACAACATAATATAAATCATTTGCATATGTAAATCAAGATAGTTGTTTTTGATACTTTTGATCCTTCTAGGATTTTTCCGAGTATAGATCATTCTCGAGTCAACCATATGGTATAATAACACATATTTGCTCAAATAAAGAGTAGACATGTCACAATTTATAATGTTCGGACTTCAGGTCCATTACAACATCGTTTAAGGCTCAAACTATAGGTTCAAAATCCTCACATTTCATAGTACATATGTCAAATTGTTAAATAACACATTTAAGATATCTTAAATCCTTCAAGGATATGCTTCAGGCATCTTCAGTCCTTTGGGGATATGCTTCAAGCATCTTAAATCCTTCAGGGAAATGCTTTATGCATCTTGAGTCCTTCAGGGATATGCTTCAGGTCATCTTAAATCCTTCAGGGAAATGCTTCATGTATCTTGAGTCCTTCAGGGATATGCTTCAGGCATCTTAAATCCTTCGGGGATTTTCATATATATGCCATTATCTAATGAGCTATAAAAGTAAGTTGTCATTACTTCTATTAAGTGTGTGCCAAATCCTTCAGGGACTATCAAACTAATCAACAATTCAAATGTAATTGCATTCATACCCAAAAATGACAACTTCAGGTGTCTGGACTACTGGTCCAAATGCTTTAGTTTGGCTAATAACCATATCATCTTGCATTATTCCTTTCAATTTTTGGTCAATTAATTTAATGTCGACATTCCTCTATAATTTGAGCTTCACACACTCATTATCATTAATAATTCATAATCAACAATATATCTTCTCCTCATATTTCCATATTTTAATGAGATCTCATAATTTACCGGTACCGGAACCACTTCTGGGGTTACTTCTCTTGAAATATGGGGTTGTTGATCTATATAACTTTTGACCTCTTCTAGAGTCTCACTAACCTCTTTTGGAGCATCACATTGAAATTTTATTTTCCTTTAAGGAACAATATTCTTTGCACCAATAGGTCTACAACACTTCTAGCGTACTTTAAATCTGTGAGTTTTGTACCATACTCGCATGTTTTCCTTTTGGGACAATTAACCATGCAAAAATATTTGAGATTGGTACATGTGACTTAGTAACCTTCTGGGTCTATGACAATTGAGCTTAGATGGCAGAGGCAATCATGCCAAAGTACAAAAGATGGTAAGCACTTCCTGTGCATATAATTTCACTCATCCATCATCACTTTTGTAAAATATAATCCTAATAAGAAACTTGAAAATTTCTATAACATGTACTCATGTACTTCTAGTACAAAGTTAGAATAAGTAATAAAGAGATATTTTGCATCTCCGTCATTTTTTGGTTTCAATACGATACCCTTTGTCATGTATATCTTTGAAACTTGGTAGATTTCTTCGGGATCTACTAGAATACAACACATCAAAAAAAAATGTTCCATTTAGGAACCATAATATGGAATCTTTCAATACATTTAATTACTTTTATAAACATCTGGTTGCAAATTGAAAATAAGCAAACATGTAATCATGTGGCTTCTGGCCTTGATCATTTTGCATTTAAAATGATAAACATATTAAAACTCATTGTATTAAAGAATCTTTAGGTCCTTCAACAACATCAATATGAATAATCAATATTGACTTAAGATAGCGTAATTGACCATATGCCAAATAACAAATCTATTTATACTAGTAAACTACTGATTTACAATCAATACAATTAACTTTGATTTACAGGTGCATAGCAAACTTCTGGTTTACATCATTAGCACGTGTTTTAATATCACTCGTATAATATATTTTCAACAAAGATCTTCAACTATCACAATAATGATAATATTTATCACATCAATTATTAAAACCACGACCTTTGTCGTACCCAAAAATTATAATACATAACATTCACTTCTGAGAATGTAGTTCAATCCATTGAGTGAGCTTTCTTACTCTTGCCACTTCAGGAGCATATTTGAGAAGCAAATATGATTTTTCCATCACTTTAATTTATTTCAAATTATACAAAGATCAAATGATATTTTAAATTTCAATCATGGTTTAAAGGTCTAATTCTTCACGAACTATACCACAAATATCTTCACACATACAAACACCAAAAGAAATCATTAATTTTCTGCAATCCTTCAAGGATGCTTGAACGGTAAATTCTTCCGGAATTTTCAAGATCATAGCAAAGATATTCTTTTGTATAAATGAAACACTAAAACTAAAAATTAACATGAAAAACCAGCCATTAGAAAGAATATAATCGTGGATTAGATCAAACCCAAAAGAGAGTGTTAGAAGAAGAATTCTTAAAATAAAACCTCTACGGTGATTAATTCATCGCTCTCATGGTAAAGTCTCATACTTTACTGAGTTGATTAAGCCATCACTCCCATGGTAGAGTGCCATGCTTTCCTAAAACAAAATACGAAGGATTTTGCTACATCTTTAGAGACTTGATCGTGCTGATAACGTGTTATAAATGTAACAGAAAATAAAGAGATGGAGAGAATAGAGATATAGATTCAAATGCTAGTTCTTCAGGAACTAGGATTCAAGGTCTAGTTCTTCAGGAACTAGCCGTCATATTTGTCATTGATATGTTATGATCAAGTATCATAAATACAATCTGACTACTATTATTTATAGGATAATAGTAGACTCCTAATCCTAGTTAGTTTCCTATAACAGAGGATAAGATAGGATAAGAGATAATATCATAGAGTCATCCACTAAATCAATTTGTTTATAACAAATACAAAAATAATTAAATCATTTTTTTTAGCAAAAAAAATAGTTGTTCGAAGAAATCAATAATAGATTGATAAAAGATAATATGACAAGTGTTTTTTTAGAATATCTCTTTAAATTAATATACTTTCTAGAATTAATTACACTCTTGTTTGATTTCATCGTTTCCTCTTCCCTTCTTTCTCTCCTTCTCTCTCGGACTCTATGTCTCCTCTATGTCTCTCCCTCTCTCAAACAGTCTCATCTACATAGGCTACAGACACTCAATCTATCTTCAATCCCTCATCAGTACCCCTATTTTGTTCCATTACTTCTTAGCATAACAAGTCAGTGATTTGCATACAAGTCGGTGAGACACTGGTTATGAATGATTTATTAGCGATTTTGTAGCAAAAAGTATAAGGAAGATAATAATCAAATGATTTGAGGACATCAAGTTCTTAGGCTATGTTTGGGAGTTTTGGAGAGGACGAAGTGGAATGGTTAGTAATGGAGTGATTTAGAGTGGGGTGGAGTGGAGTGATAAAAATATACCACTCCATTGTTTGAGAGTTTTAATGAAGGAATGGAGGGACATCACACTCCATTGTTTAGAAGTCACAATGGTAAGTACTAGAGTGGTGTGAATTACAATTTTTATTTCCAATATTACCCTTTTTATTTTTCATTCTTCATAACAATGTTTTGTTTTGAAGGGTTAAAATTGTAATTTTACATTTAAAAGTAAAAAAGAGGGGAGTATTTCCTCCCAAACCCCCCAAATTGGAGGGTATGAAAAATTGATGCTTTGGATGGTTGGAGTGGTTTGGGTTACCATCCCCAATCATCTCACTCTATTATTTATAAAACTCCTAAACAATGAGTCAAGGTATCTTAACCACTCCACTCCATTACTAACCATCCCACTCCATCCTCCCAAACTTAGCCTTAGTATAGAGCACTCAAAATTTCAATACTGACCCTACTCTTAATGTTCGTGGAATATAGAATCACGAATGATATGAGATATTGGCAACTTCCTCTTTCGTCTTGTTGTCAAGCTTTTCTTTTATCATGACCCAAAATTGATTATCTGAAGCCTTTTTGGAAGGTATGGCTTGAATTCTTCTGTCCAGAGACCACCAAAGATCGTGGCTCTAAATACTAATTGTTAAGAATAAAATTTCTAAGAGAGGTTCAAAAACCTTTGGATAATAATAATTAATTCCGTATTATATAGTCATATATACGACATCTAATGTAGCACTAAATCTAATTAAAATAATTAAAAGAATATATCCCAACAGAAAATATATAAAAATTAAACACACACACTCTCTCTCTCTCTCTCTCTCTCTCTCTCTCTCTCTCTCTCTATATATATATATATATATATATATACTTATTAATTACAGAAAATAGTAGTTGGGGAGAGATGAGAGAAGGAGGAACCAGAGGTGTTTTAGAGAGAAACTCCACAAGAGAGTGGAATGGTTTGTATCACCCCAGAAATTATGATAACAGAGGAATATCCAAGGAACTGCTTGGGATAACTTCCTTCTTTTTCACAAACTTTCCTGGCAACTTTGGGGAGGAAGAGTTGTGGAGAGTTTTTCAAAAGTGGGGGAGTGTTAGGGATGTTTTCATCCTTCCAAAGTCAGATAAGTGGGGCAAGAGATTCGGTTTTGTGAGGTTGGAAAACGTTCAAAACTATGCTGCTATGGCAGCCAAGTTAGACTCAATTTGGTTAGGAAGTTATAAACTCAAGGTGAATCTTCCTAGGTTCGATCGTGGGAATAAGAAAAAAACGTGATTCAAGGATTTTTAATGCTAAGTCACAAGGAAGTTTCTTCCATACTAGCGGGGATTTGTCCTATGCCAAGGTGCACTCTCAGGGTGCATGCTTTGGTCAAAACTTGAGGAAGAAAGATGCAGTTAACAATCGGTCACAGCCCAGAAGGCATCTTAAGTTTGAAGGCAAATCTACACTTATAAGGGTTGTCCTCAGTTATGGTTGCTCCGATGGGTGGGAACTTGGCGTTACTCTCAGCTGATGATGATGAGGAGTTATCTACAATATTAAAGGATCAAAGCAAAAAAATTTCTAGTTGGTTCGTCAGTATTAAACCATGGTCTCCTGAATTAGTGCCAAAGGAAAGATCAGTGTGGGTGAAGCTTTTTTGGAGTTCCTGTGCACGCCTGGTCTGTTGCTCTTTTCACATTCATGTCAAGCTTTGCTGGTGGTTTCATTGAGTTGGACGAACCTTCTTTGTCAAAACAGAGGTGATCAAAGTTTCCTCACTTAAAGCTATAAACATGGTGGTTAGAGTAAAAAGGCTGATTGAAGATATGGGTGGAGTCGAACATCTTTGGCCTTATCTCTGTTCGGAAGAAAACTCAGAGGGTGGCAGCCGCTTCACGGTGGACAGGGAGGCGTTTGTCCAAGAAACAGTTTTTGTCAAATGGCTTACGTCATGAAAGCTTGAATGGGACGGCAAACAGTACGCAATATTCAAAACCATGTCTCGTGATGGGGCTAGAGGGAGAAGCTGCTGTTAGACCAAAAGTGCAGGGTGTAGATGATTCAGTGAAAAAAAATGTTATAGCAGTGTCAGGCTTTAGTTCACAATAGTGTTTTGGGCCGAAGATCAAAAGCCCAGTGAAGTTCTCTCCCAGTCAAAGGGCTGAAGAACGGTCTTTAGATTTTGCTGGGGGTCGGTGCGGTGGAATTTCCATAGGTAATTTGGTGTTATCTACTCCCTCCATTTCCTTTCTATGGTAATTTAAGGTTTCTACACACAGATTAAAAAAATATTAATTTATTTATATTTATATCAAATTACCCTTACTTATAGTATCATTAATTATTTACAAATTCTAACCTTGGTCATTTATGTACCTTGAAAAGAAGCATTTGTGTACCTTGATCAAATGTAAGATGTATTGATATGTGCCACTTTTATTTTGGAACATGCAACATTTATGACTGAATTTAAGTAGGGAAGATTTAATATGTTTTCAATGTATTTCAATTTAATTATATGATAAGGGTATATATGGAAAAAAAATTGTCAATGTATATAAAAGATCCATTATTTTGGAACAAAAATAAAAAACTAAAATTACCGTAGAAAAGAAACTGAGGGAGAATTGTTTCTACAATGGACCAATGTGTGAACTGTTTTCAACTGGGCCTCAAAATGATGGATGCAAGAATCAAACGAGTAAGGTTAAAGGATATAAGGGTAATGCAAGTGGGGCAGGGTGGATTACATAAGGACCCAATCTTTCCAGAACCTAGAGGAAAGAAAATGGGTTCTTTGAAGGAGATTCTTATGCAGTTGGATGGAGGCTCTATGTCATTGGCTGTCGATGGAGTTCAAGAGAAGGACTGTTCAGACCCAAATCTGTCGAAGAGTGGTTCGTCGGTGAAGTCGAGCAAGAGGCTTCCCTCCAAGGTCAAGAAGAAATGTGTTTTGAGGTGGTCGAAGGAACAATTGGCTTTGAATCATGCCATTTCAGTCCATCACAAAAAATCTCAGGTTGGGGGTTCGTCGGGAATCAGTGCTAGGAAGCTGCTGGATGTTGGGAGTTCTTAGACGCAGAGGTTAAAAAGAGAGCAGAAATTGCCGAGGGGAAGAAAACAGTATTTTTCAACACCCAAAATATTAGTTGTTCTTTCTCAGATCCCCTTTTTAGCAGTCGTAATAGAGCTATGCTCAGGGCTGAGGCTTACCAAGAGGCTAATCAAATATTTGGTTAGAGGCACAATCTGTTGGAAGAATCTTTTGTGTTGATGTCTTTGTGGGATTGTATGGTGCTTTTGCCCTATTTTGAGCCTTTGGGGTTGATCGTGCCTATTTCAAATGAAGTCTGACTTGGTTGGGTCTTGCTTTAATATTTTTATGGCCCACTACTCACTTTTGGTGCCTAATTGCTCCTTCAGGTGCCGGTTTGGTCATCTCTGTGGATTTTGATGTGGAGATTCTTGGTTTTTTTGTTTTTGTTTAGTTCAAGTGGGTGATATTTGTTTTGGGATTCATAAGCTGGTTGGTGGGTAGATTCGTTTAATTGGGAAGGTGAAGCTTCTGTGCCGGTATTATGGAAGCATCGTGTAGGAGGATGGGTTCTGTTGGTGGGTGATGGACAATTGGAAGTTTGGTAACACATAACTTTGGTTTTGCTTCTGATGCTAATATGGATTTGACTGGATAAATGATCATACTCTTGTTTACAGATTTACATATATAGTTGTGGGGTGGTGGATGTCAAAGTTATATGTAAAGCTAATACTTTTCCTATACGAGGTTTAGTATTTTATTTACATTTGTTGGTTCTCTTGGTTTGGTTTTTGTATTTGGGTTGAGTACCCCTAATACTTCCAATTAATACAATCTTTGCTTATCAAAAAAAAAAATTATAGAAAATAGCAACATGTAAAAGAAAACCTAAAGGTTAAATATTCCTAACAAATAATAATTATGTTTTATGAGCATCAAAGATATCACAACCGATAGGTGAAGATTAATCTCTTTTGAGGAGTAAGGAACCAACTATTTACAAATTGTGTTGGCCCTTGATGATATTAATAATTATGTTTTTGTTCCCTATAACCCTAATCTCAAGTCACTTCTATTTCTTCGTTGACCCCTATCCTACTCCCTTTCCCTCGTGGTACCGTGGGTTTGCGTATCGAGTTGAGAAACTTGGAAGATCACTATCATCATCCTTCTCTATCCCATCATCAAAGTTTTGAAGATAACTAGTTGAATCATATTGTACCTGCATTCTACTTTTCTTCTTCAAGCAATCACATATCATCAACCTTTCTATATTTTCTGATAACTCCTTTTCCTTCTTTTTTCGTTCATGTCCTTGATGTGACCGACTCCCGCGGAGTCCTCGGAAACTGCCACACGAGATATCTACTGGGCATGACTGTACATGAGCTTTCTTTAGCGCCTTTGATGACTTTTCAGCCATTGTAGAGGTACCAAGTTTTCCTTCTGCAATATTGGCCAATTATTATTACATAACGAAAAAGAAGAAAGAAACTCAATCAAATTACAACTATTAGCACACACTTTACAGTTGTGTTTCAGTCACCATCGAAGCTTTCAAAGGTTTTAAATTGTAGTTACAGTTGCATTTGTGATCACGTTACATTTTTCTTTATTATGGACAATGATGGAAAAAAATTGACTAATATAAATATAAATGTGATCGCGATTCGATTTCGAAAACTATTAAAATCACATCATCACGAGCTTAATTACAGTTTCGAATCTCATTTTAAAACCCACACAACTCCCTTAATTATTTGCTAGGAATTTCCCATAAAAACAATCAAAACATATACAAGGTACATGCGATTTTTTTTGGTAGATATATACCATGGTAAAATTTAAAAAAGCGCAAAATAGAGAGAAATGAATTCTTTTATGTGTTTTTTCTTATTATATAGTCACTTAAAGAAAAAGAGAGATAAGAAAAGTTTTACAAGTGATGTGGTCAAGATTTGTGAATTTTTTTTATTTATAAATTTTGTATATGTTTCTCTTCTCTACGAAAAAATAAAAAAGTGCATAGGATCCGCTGTGAAAACAGAGACACGAGGATACGGAAGGATCCATTTATTTTGGACTCAATATGTAGGAAGATTTTGGAGAATTTTGATTCTTTTATTAAAAAATAAACTCCATACAAGATGGGGGAGTATCTTTCCCTTCCTCCATCCCCCCTTCTTCCTCCAAAAGCCTTCCCCTCCTTTCCCTTCCAAAACTCACAAACAAGCCCTTAGAAAAATGATAGCATGTAACTCGAAACATGCATGGAAAAGATCAATAGAAAAAGCAACAATGGTGGCAATGAAAATCTAATAAGGTGGAAACATACCAGAAGAAGGGATCAGGAATCTGAAAGTTACATAAACTTGTCGACTTGCACTCTCTAATGCTTACAAACTATGAATGAAAAAAATCTCTAGCTGTATCTATATATAAATCTTTGGCACCCTTCATTTTATAGGCAAATTAAGTGATCTCTCTCCATTAAATGCTGGATAAAAATGAATCCAGACTCGTAATCTTTCCGAATTACTCTTTGTTTATTCCTAATTTCAATTTTGTTTAAATCATATACCTGATTTGTATCATTGTATGGATTTAATTGGTGGAGTTTTTTTTTTTTTTTTTTTTTCAATTGAGCTTGATTTAGATTATTTTTTATATTTTAACATTTCCCTATTATTTGTTTTATTTTTAGATATTATATGTCTTGGTGAAAATCTTTTAATTTGTTTCCCATTTTAATTTTATAGAGTCAAAGTCATATTTTCTAATTTATTGCCATAAATTTAACAAAATAATTTTGATCCATTGAATCAATTAATTTTTAATATTAAATATTTTTTATTTTACATGAAATATTTTTCTTTCAATCGACCATATATTTCTCAAGGAAATGTGTCCTCAATTGTATCAATTTTCCTTAATGAATGAGAAATACATATTAAAAATAATGTGCAATAAATCTCGACACTCATTTAGAGTGTGTTTAGCAAAGTTCAAACTTGTATGGAAAATGTATTTTAGAAAAAATTCTTTTAGATATAACCTGATATTTTTCGCAACCCTTATTAAATTTTAAAAAATAATTTTATACGGAAAAGTGGTTTTTAGAAAATACAAAAGTTTCGAGCTTATTTAGAAAAGTTATTTGATTATTTTGAAATCGATCGTAATTTTCAAATTTCATCCCTACATAATTAACTAAAAATATTATTAATCTATATAAACAAGTTAGGTTAAAGTAATGTTTTGGTCCCTATACTTGACGCATATTCTCCATTTAGTCCATGTACTTAAAAAATATATTAAACAAGTCCCTTTATGTGCAAACGTTTCTGATTTAGTCCCTCCGTTTGGAGACGTTGTGTTGCCGTCTCTAACGATCCTAGATGATCCGTTAACCAATTATCTGGACTTCCAAAAATGCATTTCACATTCAGAACACTTGACTCCCTTCATCTTCCCTCCACTCCCTCCATTCTCCTGAAAAACTTCAGATTACTAAAGTTAGAAGTACTCCACTCTAACAAGCAAAACAAGACGAAGCAGCACGGAAGAAATCAATAGATGTTCTATCAGAACAGAAGAAACAAATCCTATTCCTATTGCTGTATTTGTTCTATCAGATTTGCATCATATCATAGATGAAAATGAAAGAAAAAGGAGAAAAGGAAGAACTTCTATAAAATCAACACTAAAAAATTATTATAAAAATGAAAAAGAAAATAAGGAAAACACCACTATGATGGACTCTGACAGAAGACGAACAACAAAAATCCATCACAAGGGTATCAAATAAAAAAGTTCATAATTCCCCGTCTGGTCCTTTTCAATTTCACCATGGATGTTTCTATCCTCTTGCTTGATAATTTCAATTTTCAATGTTGTTGTGAATGCACCTTCTGCTGTGATAAGAAGTAAAAAGGTCAGTTAGATAGTCTTGCTAGCTTTATGTAATTCTTTTTTCCCGAAGTGCTTATATGCATTGGTTTTAGTGTGTTATTGTTGTGTTTGTTCTGTAGTTGGGTTTGCTGGACGGCCTTAGCTCTTCTTCTTTGCTGAAGATGTTCATTGAATGGGAGAAGGGTACTTAGGGTTGGAGAGGGTGAAGACAGGTGGAGTAATGAGTTAACGGAACACGTGACGGCAACTAAATGTCCCCGAACGGGAGGGACTGAATTAGAAACGTTTACAAGTATGAGGACTTATTTAAGAATTTTTTAAGTATAAGGACCAAACGAAGATTGTATGTCAAGTATAGGGTCTAAAACTTTACTTTAATCAACAATTTAACTTTATACAATTTTTTGTAATTTACTAAACAAAAGTGACTTTATTATAGATAACTCAAACAAAAGAGAATATCTTAAAATTGTCTTTAAGTAAACATATCTAAATATAACACTAATTTTATTATAGTTGATTACAACAACCATTGATTATACAATATTGAGATGATCTATTTGTCATAGAGAATTCCGGACCCTAACAAAATAAATTTCTTATACTTTTAAAAAAATATTTTATTTGGCCGGGGCATAGAAAAACTGAGACTAACCCTTGGGTTGTGGGTGATGGTTGACTAATGTTTCCCAAAATAACGATCTCAGGATTCGAATATCTAACTTTTCAGGTAAAGTTTGCCTATGGTCACAATCTACTTCTAATGCGTCCAACTACTTTTGGGTGGACTTTTCAAATATTTTTTGTATTTTTTGTTTAACATTAAATATTTAAACAAAATTGGGTGCAATCAATTTAAGTTTACATGATAGCCTTAATTAAAGAACACATTACGATAGTATTTTTGGTGTCAACGAACTTATTAACCATCCATAAATAAAATGTGTTGGCAGCAAATCTATATGCCATGACATTGAAACTTCATATAATTAAAACTTATGATTTTGTAGCAAACATTATAGAAAATTTAAAGCTTGCATGGGTTTATTTTACATACACAAAAAAATAAAAATAAAAAATGAACCCAAGATTATAATCACCATCAAAATGCTGACTTAAGGGCAATATTGATTCATAGCAAAATTTGTATCCAGTCCACTCTAAGAGGCTACATGCCCCCTAGGATCTCGATTGTCCCCTACCAACAATAAAATTGTCCCATCCATAGGATATGTGTACCTATGACAAGTGGCAATGTTGAGGCTAAAATCACCAAATAGATGCCATTCCCGCCACTTTCTAACTTAAGTCATTATACCCCTTTTGCCTATGTAGGCTACCAAATTCAACTAAGTAAGGACTTTTAATAGGGTCTGTCTTAAAAGTCCCATAAATTTTTAGCAGACCGATCCTTTAAGCTTTATCACCATTGATTTAAGAATATAATAAACAGATGGCTTAGATTGAATCCGAGTAACCCATTCAACCGGTAACCTCTATTCCTTCTCTCTCCTCATCTCTGATACCGAGATCTGCTTAATAGGTAGCCTACATTCCCTCTCTCCCCGCATTTCTCTCTCTTCACCACCCCTTCCTCTGCCTCATGGAGATGAAAATTGGTACAGACAAGAACAACCAAAATAGCCCCACTTTATCAACCAAAGCCAAAAGCAATCAGCCCCCAAAGATGGAAACTTGCTCGTCGAATTTGGATAAGAACAACCAAGGATCTGCACCCTAAAACCTGGTCAGTTTGAAATCGGTTAGGTGCGAAGCAACGCTGGGTTATGGTGTCTTCTTTCACATCGATAGAGCAGTGGCAGAGTTGCAGGGTGGGATTGATATTCCTGGTGGTTGAAGCTCTCAACGTTGTTGGAGAAGGAGGAGCAGAGCTCCATTGATGGATAAGGGTGAGGTTGCAGTTCAAGTCGAGGGGTGGGGCGAACCTGATGTAATCCATATGAGAGGCGGGGATGAGGTGTAGCTTGTCGAGAAGGAAGAAATGGACTAAGAGGGCATGCGGATGTAGGAGCGGAGGCAGCAAAGAGGGGAGCAGTTTTTGACGTATGTCAAATACTTTGATTAGGTCGAAAATGTCAGATGTGATGATAAGGTGACCATTAAAGCGGAAGGAAGCGGAGGAGATAGAGTCGAAGAAGGAAAAGATGGTGGAAGTGAGGGAGAAGGTTGGAGAGGTGAAGAAGGAGAGGGAGGAGGAGTGGGTGACGATGAGGGAGTGCGGAGGGGTTAGGGAGAAGGAGAGGAAATGGACGAAGATGAGATTGCAGCGGTAGTTCCGATGGTGGCTAGTTTTGATGAGACAA
Organism: Echinosophora koreensis; assembly: GCA_035048595.1. NCBI lineage: Eukaryota > Viridiplantae > Streptophyta > Magnoliopsida > Fabales > Fabaceae > Echinosophora > Echinosophora koreensis. The sequence continues at coordinate 1,935,313 of JAPCYP010000090.1, read as the reverse complement.
TGTTTGTCCCTTTTATGTTTTTGTTTTTTTGGTATTTCGGCTGTAACCGGTAAACTTCACAAGAGGTCCTCCACTTTTAGGCAGCGTTTGGGTAAACAACTTAATTAAGAGCTTATCACATAAGACTTTATCGCATGAGAGCTTATGTCATAAGAGCTTATGAAGAAAGGGGCGGGAGAGCATTCGAAGGGGGAAAACACGAAGGAGTCATAAGCACTTGTTAAAATTCCATAAGCTTGTTCCAGTGACTTATGAAAATAAGCCAAAAACTCCTTATGGAATGACATAAGTTACTTTTATAAGTTCTGCCAAACATGCTGCATAAGAGCATATGTCATCAGATAAGTCAAAAGTAAACCTTAGAAATTCCCCCTTTAATAGCTCATTTCCGACATATGCACTTATTGGTTTTCTTACCAACTTCAATGTCGGACTCTTTGTAAGTATCCAACTCTCCTTCTTGGAGGACTTCTATTATGACTTAATCGAAAGCATTTAAAAAATTTGCAAGTGCATGAGTCCCACCGAAGTATAATTGAGCAAGTATGAGGTCGATCCTGCAGAAATTTAATATTAACCATATATATTCGTCAATTTATCCTCATTTGACTAGTTTATGTTTTAATTAATGTTTAAATTCGGACTTTGTGTGGTTTCTTACCTATTCTTTGTGTTTAGGGCATAAGTAGAGCTATAAGGAGGCTATGATGATGATCTTGGGCTTGTTGAAAAGATAAGAAACAAATATACAACTTTGATGAAGAGTTCAAGACCTAATCCAACCATCTTGAGTATTGAAACATGAAGGGAAATTAAGCAGAGAATCTATCCAGATAGCTTAACCCCGAGCCCACTTATTTAGCCATAACTAGAGTTCCAGGGACCCAAATGACAAGAAACCAGCGTATATTGTAGCTAACGTCCAGGAATAAAACTTTTATGAATATCATTTGGGTCAGTTTGATCTCCTTGGCAAAGAAAAATAGGTTTCTAACTTAGGCCCGATTTTAACACAACAAAGAGCATAACTTAGGGACTAACTATATGCACCTTGATTTTTTCTTCATACACCTTGGACCACTTTTTTCTATATTTGTTATCCCCTAAATTATCCTTCGTATAGTGGACATTTTACACATCCGAAATTTTACGAAAGACCATTTTACACATCCGGAAATTAAATTCCAGATGTATAAAATTTTAAACAGCCAAAAATTAAATTCCGGATGTATAAAACTTTACGAAATGCCATTTTAAACATCTAGAAATTAAATTCCGGATGTGTAAAATTTTACACGTCCGGAAATTAAACTTCGAATGTGTAAAATTTCACACAACTATAAATTAAATTACGGTAACTCTAGAAACATACGACATGCCATTTTACACATCCAGATTTTAATTTCTGGAATGCCATTTTACACGTCCGGAAATTAATTTATGGAAAATAAATTTCGGACAGTACAAACGTAAACAAATCAGGTGTGATTCCATTGTGGGATAAAGAGTATTTTTGGAGAAAAAAAAATCACACTAGGTGTGTGAAGCAAAAAATCAGGTGCCAGAAGTAAGGCCCATAACTTATGGTTCTTAAGTCACTTAGTTCTTGGGCCCATTGATCCATTTCGGGCCCAACTCTATTCATATGGTTAAGAGAGTCACTAGGATCCAATCTGGGATGTGGTTTTGTATATATGGGAGGGGAAAAAGAAATTTGATTAAACTTTTTGAATTTTCCACATTCTAGAGTCTAGAATCATCTTCTCTCTTCTCTCTTGGGTTTTCTCTCTTCTCAGTTTTCTTTTTTTCCTCCAAGGAAGGCTGAACATGTTGATCAATATATGGAGGCATGTTCTACATGGGATCTTGAGGTTATGTATTGAAATACTCAATTATGTTTTCATTGAATTTCTCTGAGTTCCTTGAATCCTGATTTTGTTGCTGGATTAAAGTTTGATTTGGCCAACTGAATCATGATCATGCAATTTGTATTTATTTTGAAATTGATGAAAGATTTCTTTTTATGTAATGTTTAATTGCATGGATCTAAATAAATTTAAGAGATTAATCACAACTTATGTTTATGGCTCAGATAATTATAATTTTAGAGTTAATTACGAATTAAATGAGAATGCTTAATTCTAATATAGTTTAAAAATTATGATTACTTAATTAGTAGAGAATGAATTCGAATTCAGTTTATGTTTAATTGGTTCAATTCGGACCATGCATTCATCTATTGACAAGAATTGAAAGAACCTTTGAACCTATGATATATTCAATTAAAGAACTAAACTCTGTAGATTGACTGCTTGTGATAATGAATTCTCCTTTTTTTAATTTTGTTTATGTAATTTTATCCTCACAAACCTCATTTATACCATTGTTGGTTTAATTTTGAATTTTTTCTTCAGAGAAGGCATCGGTCGCATTCCCTATTGGCTTCAAGTAACTGAAATAACCAAAGTTAACATAAGAAGAGGGGTTGAATTGTGTTTACCAACTTTTTAGGAAACTTTGAAAATTATTTTCGCAGGCATAACAAGCAAAAATAAAGCTACAGAAAATTAGACGGGTGACTGGCCTAATTTTGAGATAGAACACACGCGCACACAGACAAGGTTAAAACAGAGTTTGATATTCACAATATTAACTCCGCAAGTCAAAAGCTTAAACAAATAACTCTTAAACAACCTAAAGAGATAAGGGAAGATGAGTATCACTCAAGAGTTTTATACTAGTTCACCCCAAAATCCACATGGCTACGTCTAGTTCTTGGCAGCACCAAGTTTCCACTATAACTGATCAGATTACAGTACAAGTATTTTTTGCACACCTAGCCTCTCCAGGCTCAACACTCAAACAAGTATTCTTTTCTCACCTAGCCTCTTCAGACTCAACACAATAAGAAGGAAAGGTTTTGTGAAATTAATACAACTTGAAAATCTTTCAGATAACACTCAGAGAGTGAAATAAATATGAAGGAATGAAAAACTGCGAATTAATATCAAATGATTGAAAAGCTACTCAATGAAGGAATGAAGAAGTAAAAGAAGAGAGTAAATGCTTGTTGAGTATTTGCACATAGCTCTTAATGTTTATCTTACTTCTTATCTTCATCTTCATGGTTTGGTCTACATAAAGACCTCAACCAACTTGATTCGTTAGGCACAGCTTCAGAAAGTGTTCTCCTTTTATTTGAGTCTTCTTCTGAGACGTCATTAATGACAAAGAGTCGTTCTGTACAAATATTAAATGTTTAGGGACGTTGGACTTTGACATATGAAACCAAGAGTACACTTTGCTTCTGAGCAGTTGTTCTTTCAGAGTTGCAATAGCAGACTTCTTGTACTTGCAGCATAGAGCTTTCCTCTTTCAGTGCAACACTCAGTTCGCTTTATGGAAATCACTTTTACTTTGTACTAAAACAGCTAAAAGCTACTGACTTGGTGCAGAGGTTGCGTGTTTATTCCTTAAACACTTGAAAGAATAAATTCTTTATTCTTTATTCTTTATCCTTGGTGCTATTGTCCAGAGGTCTTCGAGATCCTTAACGAAGGCATATTTTTCAAATAAGGTTGACTTGGACTTCCTTCTGACAGACTGACATTTAGTGTAGCAGTGTTTGAAAATTAGACGGGTGCTTGTGCAGTCCAAAAAATAGATGGGTGATATGAGCCAAAACTTAGACGGGTGAGCAAGTTAATTTTAGATGGGTGATCCACTGAAGCTTCTTCAGACTTGAGATTCTTGCCACGTCATAAAATAGATCAGAACCTTGATTGAGAGTTGACTTGGTCTATGTCTGAGTTTACTTTCTTTTCAGACGGGTGAGTTTTTAGACGAATCTAAAAACTGCATTGTACCGAAACTTAGACGAGTCAGAATTTAGATGAGTGACCTTAAGTCTATTTTCCTGCACACTTAACAGTCATATCAGTAATTTCATATGGTTCAATATTATCATACTTAATCTATTTGGAATCATCAAAACTTAGAGAATTTACACGTTGAATGTGTTCCAGACTTATGAGGTCTCAACATTCTCCCCCTTTTTGATAATGACAAATAATTTTTCTGATTTTATTGAACATAAAAAAGTAGAGCATAAATTTACAAACAGAAACAAGTATGAAATTGTGATATGCTCCCCCTTAGTTTATGCAACAGATATAAGCAAGTATATCAGAGTTCAATCAAATATTTATTAGAGCAAAAGAAAAACATTATCAGAGCAATTCATATTAATCAAGTTAAGTATAATTTCTATTACTTTTATTTTCTCCTCCTTTTGACATCAATAAAAAAGATATAACAGATATATAAAAAGCCAAAAGTGGTACCAAAACTTCATCTCATTCCATTAAGAGTCGAAAAAGATTACAAGTGATAGGGACATCACTGACAGTACATTGCATGACTCAGAAGGAATAAAAACTAAGTCCTATGACCTAAGAACTAGGTCTTCCTTGGCTTTTGAAGAAAGCTTCCATCGTCTTTTGCATTGCTGCTTGCTGAGCTAACATCTGGGCTTGAAAAGCAGCTTGCTGTTCCAAAGCTGCATCCTGCCTTTGAATGACAGTTTGCAAACTGGAGGCCACTTCATCAAGCCTTTGATGAGCAGCAGGATCATATGCAACCACTGGAGCAGTAGAGTCTGATGTAGCCAGGGCATTTGCAGATGCAGAAGGAGGAGGGCTAGGAGGAGGGGTAGTAGGTAACTCTTCAACTTGGATGTTATCCTCAGGCTGAGGATCCAAAAACACATTTGTTGACAGTGTTGAGACAAAATCATTATTTGGGTAGAATTCCTCTAGGACTCCATGAATCCTTTCATGATGGAGTGGAGAATCAACTACTGAAATAAGAAATTCATAAGATCTCCTAATGAGATTTATGGGAGTAATAGGGGTAGTTGGAAGGAAATTTAGAAGAAAGAAAGGGAAGACCATAAAGAAGAGAGGTAAAGTGTAAATAGAAGGGGAAAAGGGATAAAGAGCAAAAGCTTGGCTACCTCTAGTGGGGATGGTTTTCTTTTCTTCTTCAGCTAACCCAGAGTTAGAGCCACATCTGTAGTAGATGTCTCTGACTTTTAGAAACTCATGGGAGGTTTCAGTTGTGAGCATCCTTCTTTTGAACTTGCACTTATTGTCATTCAACTTGATGAGGTAAAACTTTTGTTCTCCAGGCAAGTTGATGACTTTCTGCTTTCCTTTCAAAGACATAGAGTCAGGCATCACACTGATCTCAGTAGAGGGCTTCATGAACACATGTGGATTAGGCATCCACCTTCCTGAGGTCTTATGCTTTCTGACCAGCTTCACAAGTTGCCTTTCTCCTTTCAGTGAGGCAATAAGACCCAGATCTTTTCCAGACAGAAAGGATGAAGAGGAGTCATCAGAAATAAAAAAAGGTGTGGTTCTGGAGGATAATGATAAAAGGGTAGAGTGGCTTTTGGTAGAGGGTTGTGTCTGGTTTTAGAGAATAAGTTATAAAAGACTACTCTCAGAGGGACTTCGCATTGGTTTCTGATATGGTCAAGTTTAGGTGGTTTAGGAAGAGGTGGAGGTGTGGTAGGGTTGTTAAAATAATCAAAATCATTTAGATCATCATGATGGGTCTTAGAATAGTGATAAGGGTGTGGTGTGGAAGGTTTAGACAGTTGAGGTTCAGTTTCAGTCACTTGTGGTTCTAAAATAGTAGGGTGAGGTTAAGAAGGTTGTGGTTCAACAATTTGTGGTTCAGCAATAGAAGGGTTAGGTGAAGGTTCATGAATAGGTGAAGGTTGTGGTGGTGGTGTTGGTTGTCTATTAGGTGATGTATATGGTGGAGTTTGGATTCTTAGTGAAGTAGGTGGAGCTGTTGAGGCTCTTTGTGGTGAGGGCATAGGTGTTGTTTGTTTTGGTTGTGCTGAGGGTGTTTTGGCTTGGTTTAATGAAGGTGGAGGAGTAGGAGTATTGTTAGGTGTTGGCTATTTTATTGGTGAGGGTGAGGGTGAGGATGTTGGAAGCAAAACCAATTTTCGTTTGGTGACAGTGGTCCTCATCTTTTTAGGGATCACAGTCTCTTCAGGTTGAGACTCCCCTCAGCTTGCACAACTCTCTTCCTTTTGAAAACCTTTGTAACATTAGGGACAGAGGCAGATGCAGCAACATGTTCTTCAGTAACAAGTTTAGCAACCTTAGTAGGTTCAACAGTTGCTTGAGCAGAGGTCTCAGCAATTCTTTTTCTTTTTCTCAGAAACTGAGGCCTTTCTTCCTCAACAGGTTCAACAAAAGGCTCAGCTTTGACAGCAGGAATGTTGAGTGCCTCTTCCACTTGAGCAGTTCCAACAGGGACCGACGATGAGGCTTGAGCAGTGGGTTCAGTCGTAGGTGTCAGCTGTATCTTCATCAAAGACAGAGTCTTTGTTGTGATTTCTGTGCAGTGATCAGCAAGACAAGCTTTCCTCAAATCCTTCAGCTTGTTTGCCCTAGAGATCTTTGTCATAATCATTCCATAAGGATAATCCTTATCCTTTCCTTTTACAGCTTTCTCCATGTGCCTAAAGATTAAATCAGTAATGTCTATTCTAATTTTCTGGACTAGGTGGTAGATAACAAACTTTTCTATCTTACTCACATGATTCCTAGATCCAGCCCTAGGCATAACACAGTTAATTATGAGAATGTGGAGAAATCTTGCCTTTGTTGTCAGATATTTGGAGTCTGGATTTCTAGGTTTTAGAACTCCATGCAGAACTATGTTGACATTCTGTTCTCATAGGGTCTTCAACCAATCCTTATCATACCCAGCACCTTTTCATGGGCATTTGGTCACTTCAGCTAGTGACTCGTGAGTGATGATGACATGGTCATCACCCACATCTCCAGAGATCATGGGGGTTGTATCATCCTTGGTAATCTTCGCAGTTCTCCAGAACTCCCTAACCAGAGTAGGAAAGACATTTTCTTGCAGTTGGAAGAAGGGTAACCACCTAGCATTATCAAGTTCAGGTTGAACATCTAAACCATTGGTTCTTAGCTCATCAAAGTTAAGGACCCCTCCAGGGTGCACCTTCTTCAGTTCAGAAACAAAGATGTTAGTCTTCTCAGCCAAGGTTTCCATAAGGCTTTTGGGTGCCATTGATTCAGAAAAGGAGTTTTAGGGTTTGGAGATGAAAGGTTTTGTGAAATTGAGAATGAAGAGAATTAGAGAGAGATTGATAGCAGAGATTATGAGAGCAACGATTGTGAGTGGGGAAATTTTGAAATGACATGGGTTACTTTTAAAACACTTGAGTGCTTTTTGAATTGGGAACAAGGAGAGAAGTTATTAGCATAAACAACAATAACTTTTGAAATGACAGTTGTGAAAAGATGGAACGTTTTTAAGAAAAGGAGGGAAATTTTGCAATGTACACGTGTCTCAGTCAGGGTTAGCACAGAGTGCTTTTAGCCACGTCATCAGATGCTTGGCTAAAGTAGACAAGAGAAGCATAAAGTAAATAGACAAGTCAGGCATAGAATTTTCAAACAAGTAAATTTTCAGACATATCAGCATACATTCATTCAGACACATTATGCATATTAAGATTCCTTCTTATAAAAACAAATCTATCTTCACTTAAAGGTTTAGTAAATATATCTGTCCACTGATACTCGGTGTTCACAAACTTAATTTCAAAAACACCTTTTTGCACATAGTCTCTAATAAAATGATGCTTTATTTCTATACGTTTTGCTCTAGAATGCTGTATGAGATTTTTAGACAAGTTGATAGCACTAGTATTATCACACCAAACAGGTATATTATGCTCAAACATTGAATAATCCTTAAGTTGACATTTTACCTAAAGAAGTTGTGAACAACAACTTGCTGCAGATATATATTCAGCTTCAGCAGTTGAGAGAGCAATGGTGTTTTGCCTTTTGCTTGACCAGGAGATCATGTTTGCTCCAATGAAGTGGCATCCTCCACTGGTACTTTTTCTATCAATTCTATCTCCAGCAAAATCAGCATCACAGAATCCAGCTAACCTGAAATCTTCAGATTTCTTATACAATAGACCAAGGTTAGTGGTTCCAATTAAATATCTGAAAATTCTTTTAACAGCCTTATGATGAGATTCTATAGGATCTGATTGAAATCTAGCACATAGACAAACACTAAATTGAATATCAGGTCTTCTAGCAGTTAAGTATAGAAGAGATCCAATCATACCTCGGTAGACAGTTTGATCTACCTTTTTACCTTCCTCATCCTTGTTTAGAATTATTGATGGATGCATAGGAGTACTCATAGGCTTTGAATTTTCTATCTTATACTTTTTCAGAAGTTCCTTGGTATATTTTTGCTGATGGATATAGATTCCATCACTTGTTTATTTTATTTGAAGACCAAGGAAGAACTTTAATTCTCCCATCATGCTCATCTCAAACTCATTCTGCATCAACTCAGAGAACTCTTTGCAGAGCTTTTCATTAGTGGCACCAAATATAATATCATCAACATAAATCTGTACTACTATGAAGTCTTTCTATGAACATTTCTTGAAAAGTGTAGCGTCTACTTTGCCTCTAATAAAATTATTTTCCATTAGATATGTGCTTAACCTATCATACCAAGCTCTAGGAGCTTGTTTGAATCCATATAGAGCTTTTTTAAGCTTATAGACATGGTGAGGATTTTCATAATCCTCAAACCCAGGAGTTTGCTTGACATAAACTTCCTCCTCAATTATCCCATTTAGAAATGCACTTTTAACATCCATTTGATAGAGAGTTATATCATGTTGTGCAGCATAAGACATGAGAATTTTATTTGCTTCTAATCTAGCTACTGGTGCAAAGGTTTCAGTGAAATCAATAATTTCCTATTGATTATACCCTTGAGCAACTAGTCTTGCCCTGTTCCTTACCACTTTTCCACCTTCATCCAGTTTGTTTCTAAATACCCATCTGGTTCCAATGATAGATTTATCTTTGGGTTTAGAAACTAAAGTCCACACATTATTTCTCTTGATTCATTTCTTCTTGCATGGCTAGAATCCAGCTTTCATCTTGTAAGGCTTCTTCAATCCTTTTGGGTTCCAAATCTGATATGAAAGCCATGTTGTTGTTTTCATTGAAAGCAGATCTGGTTCTAACTCTTTGTGATAGACTTCCGATGATGAGATCTTCTGGATCATAGGTCTTGAATTTCCAGTCTCTCTTCTCATTCTATTTTTCAGATGTATCGACACTTGCCTGATTTTTAGACACGTCTCTTTTTGATTTGTCTGAAGAGTTTTCCTCTAATAGATTTAGATCAATACACCAACAACTTTTCCCTTCTGGTTGCCACCAAAGGTTACATGTCCACCTTTCTTAGGTTGAAGGTCTAGGAACATAGACCTTTCTCCTACTATATGTCGCGAGCATCCACTGTCCAGGTACCATGATAGGTGTTTGCTTTATTCTGTTAAGCATGTCTGCAACGGGAATGATCATGAACTTAGGTACCCATATTTTCTTGGGTCCTTTTCTGTTAGTATAAGGAGTCTGAGAAGACTTCCTTCTCTTTTTGTGGATACACTTGGACGTGATATGTCCAGCTTTTCCACAGTAGGTACATATAGGATTATTTGAACTAACTAAAATAGATTTGATAGCTACTTTTGAGAACTTTGTTGATCCTCTATGATGTTCTTAATTGGAAAACGTATACCTTCTTTGTTAAGAGAGTGTCTCTGACTTCCCAAAAGTATAGTTAGATTCTCTCTACCATTAACAAACTTGGCAAGATCTGAGGTGAGCTCTTCTACTTTTTTTTGAAGTTTAACCACTTCTTCAGAATGTAGAGTTTCAACTGAGATCTTAGCTTTAGACTTTTCAGTCTTAGGCCTACTGTTCTCTTCAGCTAACTTCTCACACTCTTTTGATTTCTGTGTATACTCGTTTGAGAGTTTAACATACTGTCTCTTGAGGGATTTGAAACTTTAGATATATAGTTGGATTCCTCCAATAGTTCATCATATGCATCACTCAATTTCTCAGGTTCAGATTATACCTCAGTTTCTGATTCTGAATCAGTATCTGCCATAAGACAGAGATTGGCTTCATGCTCCTCTCCTTCACTTTTAGTGGAGCTTTCATCCAGTTCTTCCCAAGTAGCCATGATTCCCTTTTTCTTTTTGGAAGGTTGCTTCTTGAGTTGAGGACATTTTGCCTTGATATGACCAGGCTTTTTGCATTCATAACACACAATGACATTTCTGTCATTTGATCCACCATCTTTGTTGTATTTTTCTTTGTTGAAGTGCCTGAAAGGTTTGTCCTTTCTGAAGTTTCTTTTCTTCCTGAGCATTTTCATTTTTCCGGTAAGAAGAGAAAGTTCATCATCTTCATTATCAAAGTCATCCTCATTTGATTCCTCAGATTATTCTGAAGATTCATAAACTTTGAGAGCTTTTGAGGCAGATCCCTTAGATGATTTCTTGTCAGCCTTGAGAGAAATGGATTTGATCTTCTTTCCATTATTCTCTTCAATCAGCTCCTGTTCATGGATCTGAAGAGTGCCAAGAAGCTCATATAGCTTCATTGCTGATAGATCTTTGGCCTGAGAGACAACAGTTACAGGAGGTCTCCATTGTTTTGGAAGACTTCTGAGAATCTTTTGAATATGTTCCTCAGTCTTGTAAACTTTTCTCAGAGATAGTTTGAAGTCTCTCATACATTTGGCCAATAATTTCTCCTTCTTCCATTTTGAACAGTTCATATTTCCTGACCAACATACTAACTTTGGTCCCCTTTACTTTGCTGGTTCCTTCATGAGCAACAGCTAGTGAATCCCACATTTCTTTTGTAGATTCACAAGCACAGACTTTTTCAAACTCTTCTCTGTTCAAAACACACATGATTGCATATCTAGCTTTGGCATTTAACTGTCAGTTTGTTCTTTGATCAGAGGTCACGCTAGCTTTAGGAACTTCTGCTCCTTTGTCATCTTTAGGAACATAGGGAAATTCTTCAATGATATCCCAGAGATCAGAGTTAGTGGATTGTGAAAACCACTTCATCTTTTCTTTCCAGTAGATGTAGTCCTCTCCATTGAAGTATAGAGGTCTCGACATTGAGGATCCTTCACCCGCATGATTCTTGCTTGTGCTGGTTTCTCCTGCCATTTCCAAGGTCTTTTCCTTTACACTGTTAAGTGCTCAACCCAGAGGCTGAGCTCTGATACCAACTGAAATAACCATAGTTAACACAAGAAGAGGGGTTAAATTGTGTTTACCAACTTTTTAGGAAACTTTGAAAATTATTTTCGCAGGCACAACAAGCAAAAATAAAGCTACAGAAAATTAGACGGGTGACTCGTCTAATTTTGAGACAGAACACACTCGCACACCGAGAAAGTTAAAACAGAGTTTGATATTCACAATATTAACTCCCCAAGTTAAAAGCTTAACAAATAACTCTTAAACAAAATAAAGAGATAAGGGAAGAGAAATATCACTCAAGAGTTTTATACTAATTCAGCCCAAAATCCACAGGGCTACATCCAGTTCTTGGCAGCACCAAGTTTCCACTATAACTTATCAGATTACAGTACAAATATTTTTTGCACACCTAGCCTCTCCAGGCTTAACACTCAAACAAGTATTCTTTTCTCACCTAGCCTCTTCAGGCTCAACATAGTAAGGAGTAAAGATTTTGTGTAATTAATACAACTTGCAAATCTTTCTGATAACACTCAGAGAGTTAAATAAATATGAAGCAATGAAAGACTGCGAATTAATATCAAATGATTGAAGAGTATTTAATGAAGGAATGAAGAAGTAAATGAGAGAGTAAATGCTTCTTGAGTATTTGTGTGACACCCTCTACCCCGCATACATATAAAGCATTAAAAGATAGGGTAATTAAAAAAAACATCATTTATAAAATTATCTCCAAGGTAAAAGGTAAGACATTGTATCAAATCTCAAACGCGGAAAAACATAACAAACAGAAGATAAACCCAACCCCGATGTCACATTATAGAGCTGGTATAACCAATCCGGAAAAATAACCTCGGATACAACTGAAAGACAACTAACTACTGAAAAACTAGAAATCTTAACTAAAGAGTCGCGGCTCCTCGGAGTCAATCCTCAAATGGCAGCTCGCCGTCCTCTGCATAAAAGATACATGCCATACAAGAAACATAGAAATAAGGAGTAAGAAACATGAATATGAATTTGCAAGGAAGCAGTTAGCAAGACGAGCATACATCAAACAATCATGTTATAGTAAATAACAATACAACATATCAATATCATAATATAAACGTGTATGTTATGCAATGCAACTCTGCTCCACTACTCCATTATGCACTTGGATCCATCTATGTTGACAAGTGACCTCAAACAAGAGGGGGGTGAATTGTGTGTGAATTGATTTTTGAAAACTTTTGCTAATTTAAATATCACTTTAAAACGATTTTTGCGAAGTGATAAATTAATGATAAGGCGTTTATGAAATAAAGCTTAAAAAGTAAAAAACGTTGCGGAAAAGTAAAAAGATGAGAGAAGAAGATGACACAACGATGTATCCTGGTTCGGCCATACTACTACCCACGTGGCCTACGTCCAGTCCCCAAGGCAATACGATGCATGTCGGCCGATCTCCCACACTAGGGATACAGATCCCCTGAACATTCTCTATCTCTCTCGTGCCTATCCGTCGCCCAAAGAATGTCAGCTGGTTTGTCCGGGTAACAGTTCTGCTCCCCGTGACCAATAAGGGTGCTTCCCCCTATGAGCTCAACTCCAATAGAGGTATCTTGGTCTCCTCGGAACGTCCACCATAGACTGGAATACTCCGGCCCCAGACGTCGAGATAGTCGAGTACCAGAGGAGACCACGACACAATGGGTGCAAACCATTGGCCACTGTCGGTCAATCCGAACCTGGCTACATCACCAGGGTTCCCTAAACCACCCCACTCGCATTTTGTACCCGCACCCGGGTACACCAACCTCACATGACTCCTAGTCACACGGCTCGCCACTTTGGCAATATGCAATGCAACACAAACCTTAGTTGACACCGATACCATCTTTCACTTACACACATTATGATGCACACTGCATCCACAACCTCAACTCGGTACCCATATACCACTCTCATATCACATTCACAGCCACAGTACCCTTAGGGTGTCAACTAAGATGTCTAACAGCACAACAACCAAACAGACTACCTCAATGGCATCAACGCCAACAGCATTAGATTATCAACCTCAACATCATAGAATAACTTAACATTATTTCTAGGGGCATGGCGTCAAGCATAATATATATATATATATATATATATATATATATATATATATATATATATATATATATATATATATATATATATATATATATATATAGCACACGTCAACCAGCAGTAAAACCATCAACATCAACAAGCAGTAAAACAGACACCATCAACATATGCACGTAAAATGATAAAGCAGCCCTACATCTATAAGCGTGCCGTAATTAAATCCCGTATACATTTTCAAAATCAGTTTCAATAGGGATTTCATTACCGCAAGCTACTTGACAACTAATAGGGTCTGGGGCACCCCACGCATACAGCATAATACACAATACTATGCTTGCCTCCCCGGCGTGTCAGATACTTTCTCCCCACCTTAGACAGTCATAACGTAACGTCCGCTCCTCGAAATTCTTGCATCCCCTCCTAGAATAGCTGCTGCCTCACTCGCGATGAACGCCTCGGTGCTCCATAGCTCCTACCTTTATTACATGAAGTCTAATCTAAACAAGGGTCCTAGGTCCTATCCCTAACTAGGTGGTCAATAGCTCAATGCATAAGAGGTTCAAAGTGAAGCCCTCTTCATAAGGTTTCCTATGAGTCAAGTGATTGACCACCACCTTCTTCGATGTGTCTTGGACTCTTCTAAGCCTTGCCCTTGTCATGGGTCTATGTAGGTCTTCAATGCTAGGTCCTTGACTTTGTGTGTCCATGCTCATATCAACTAACCTTTGAGTCCAATTTCTATAGTCTTCATCTCCCCATTTTCTTTTCTATTTATAACATGTTATCAGCATGATCAAGTCTCTAGCAGTATAGCAAAATCCTTTATGTTTTGTTTCAGGAAAACATGAGATTCTGTCATGGAAGCGATGGGCAGCCCTGAACACATGGACAAAGTCCCGACAATGTCATAAACCCTATTCTTGCAACAGTTTCACAGACAAATCCAGAATCGAAGCAAGATTCACAAAACAAGGTAAATGAAAATGTCGATGTGTCGACGAGTTAGGGATTCGAGCATTACCGTCACTGTTTGACGAATCGAAGGTATGTATGTGATGTGCTCATCGCCCTGAATGCGTATCCGAAGTCGGAATCGAAAACGATCGAGCCAATCTCTCCGAAACGAAGGTTTCTCACTCTAGAACAGCTCTGGCTTCTCTCTAGACGAATTTTGGTCATGTTTGAAGTTAGAGAGTTGAGCCATGCAAAGAGAGGAAGAAGAGATAGTGGGGTTAGGTGGTGCGCTAGGCGCTCGAGCGCCAGTCATCCCACGCTCGAGCATGGCAGCACTGGAGCGCTGGCCTGGCCATGCTTGAGTGTGCCACCTTGTTTTGCCACTTGTCCTCCCTATTGACACGTGTTGCCAGGTGTCACTCCTCCCAGAACGCTTGAGTGTTCTCACTGATGTTGGTTGCCCAATTTCACGTGTTTCGGTGCACTCTGAGTCCGGTTTAAGTCCGATCAACCTCAAACTTGATATACTGACTCATTAGCACTTAACAAACAAGATTAAGCCATCACACCCGCTTAATCCTTGTCTGATTCCATAAAGGAGAAAATGGGGTGTTACAAAATTCAGGTCAAATGAAGTTCAAAAACTTACTTTAATTGATGATATCCACTCCTAAACAATAGATAAAAATAGATAAACCAAAAGATTATCAATAATTCATCAGAATGTCACTAGAATTACCACTACTATAACAAGACTTAAGTCATTAGCAATGGTGGTGAATGAAAATTTCCTTGTGCAATTCTTATTGAACTCTTTATTACTGAGTATGGTTTGTTCCAAATAAACAATAATACCATGAGACATATAGAATGTTCATGAATAATGAATTGCATAATATGTTAGTTCATAGGGAGGTCAGACTTAAGAATCAAGGAAATTACCCCATTAATTATGTTAGCATTCAAGGAACTGGAAAGAATGTCGATAAGAAACATGAGAATAAACGAAAAGGAACACTAAGGAACAATGAATCCTCTTCCTCTAAAATCCACAAGAAAGATCCATATGTGAATAAATTTGATTCCTGTGGAAATATTAGACATTTCGAAAGAACTTTCCAAGGCGTAAGACTTGTTGCGAAAGAAACAGTAAACTTAATGTTTATGTATATATATATTTTGAATCAAGTCTAAACAAAGTTCCTTATAATGCTTGGTGTAATGAGTATAGAAGTAAAAAAAAAACCATGTTTCAAATATGCTACACATATTTTTTATGATTCAAATCATAAGGCCAAATGAAAAGTTTGTCTTTTTATGCAATTGGTTGAAAGTTTCAATGGAAAATCTTGAGACTTATCAGTTAATAATGGACACTAGACATTATTTGGACTTATGTGCAATACTTTATGTCCCTAGTATATCTAGGAGTTTAGTTTTGTTATCCAAGTTTTATAAAGCTAGATATTCCTTAAATTTGGTACTGGCAGTTTCGTGTTGTTCTACATTTTTGTATGATTGGGAGTGATATGTTATGTGATGGATTGTGTAAGTTAAAACTTGACAATCCTTATGATGAAAATATTTTAACTCTACATCAAAGAATGGATCTACGAAAAGATTAGTAAAGGATGGAATCATTCTAGATTTAGATTTTACTAATTTGAATGTTTGTTTGAATTGTATTAAAGGTAAATAAGCAAAACACACAAAGAAAGGAGCCACAACAAGCACTCAGCTTCTTGAAATCTTTGACATTGACATTAGTAGACCTTTTTAAATCTTTTGAAAGGGAGAGATACTTCATCACATTCATTGATGACTACTTACATCATATGTTTATGTCTATTTATCGCATGCGAAACCTCAAGCAATGTATACATGGAAAACAACTTGAATGGAGTAAATATGCAATTGGACAGAAAGGTGGTGAGTATTATGAAACGTATGAGAAACCATGCAACATAGGTCCATTCGCTACATTCCTTAAGAAACTTGGTATTTGTGAGCAAGACACAATACCAGGTAAACTGCAACAAAATGGTGTATAAGAAAGGCGTAATGAAACATTAATGAATATGGTTAAGAGAATGTCAGCAACTCATCTTTGCCTTTGTGTATGTATGCCTTGCCAATTTCCATTTCTTTACTAAACAGGGTTCCTAATAAAGCAGATCCAAAAATACCTTTTGAAGTGTGGACTAGTAGGATACCCAATTTCAGGTACCTATATGTTTGGGGTTGTTTGTTAAAAATAATGATTTACAATCTGCATCCAAGGAAATTGGATGCAAAAACAATCAATGGGTATTTCTTCACTTATCCAGAAAAATAAAAAAGGTTTAGATATTTTATTATCCTAATTAAGTACAATAGTTGTTGAAGTTGGGAAAACTAGGTTCATTGGCCATGGATTGAGATTGAAAATTGAACTCTATGGACTCAAATGTCTCTTTGTTTCTTAGTAAATGTCTGGTAAAGTGACTAGTTGTTAATTGACTAGTCATAGGTTTAAATCCTACTTGGGAAGTTTTGGTTCATTTCGAATTTTGTAATTCGAAATGAAATGGTTCCCTCATTCATTAGTGGGAGTACAATTTTAAGAAATGTGGAAACTAAAGAAGTTAGGGTGCAAGTTCCTTTAACTCTTCTAACTCTAAGGTAATAGTTCCTCTAATTGTTGAATTGCATAATAATGAAGAAGAGCAACAAATAAATGATTTCAAGATTCACAATGAATGCAGCCGCTGAGCAATGAAAAAGCTCTGAAATGATTCTCTTTTTGGCATAATACTTCTTGAAATCCTCCAACACCATGTAAACAACCCACCTCATAACTAGATTTTTGTGTTTTAAATTCTTCATCAGACCGTTGGCCTAAGTCAACCTCAGCCTGACGATTTTGCACTTTCATTTGAACTACACCCAAGCTTTGTCCAACAAAATGAGCATCTCGTATACTGTCAATCCTGCCACAAATCACCATTCCAATGAGCCTAAAGTTAGCCACCCACCTCACAAAAAGAAGCCGAATAACTCAAGCCTTTAGGACCTTGCTTCCCTGGTGCGAATTGCACATGAATCTGTTCCATCTCTTGACCAAAAATCTCAAATGTTGCATCCTCATTAAAATTCACCCATTGGAAATACTATCAGCATTAAACCCATTTTCAATCCCAAGCTCCCTTCCTCTTTCACATGGATCACTGGAAAAACTGATTTCGGGTAAAAAAGAACCCCTTCGAGACTTAACCAAAACTGCTTCAGTGTTAGAATTTTTGTTGGAGAAGAATGACTGCCATTTTTGTTAATCTTAAGATTAAACTTATAAATCAGATTCTAGATCGATGTTGTTATCAACACCCTTGCAACATATCAATGTTCATATAAAATCCTACATTGAACATAAGAAACTTGATAAATTCTTCCTTCCAAGCATGGATAGGGATTCCATAACACTTAATCCATGCATATCTCTCTACAGCTACCATTTATGGACACCAAAGGATAACTTCGTAGAACCAATTCGGCGACCAATCACTAGCTTTAAACAAAAGTGCTGGAACCTCTGCCCCATCTTCAGCTTCAATTAGAACCATCTTATCCCCCATGGGCGTGACTTTCATAGTAAAGTAATCATCCATATGAAATTGGCGGATTCTAGGGTGCACAAGTGCAATGGGTAGTCCCACCATGCACAAGTGCCTTGAACCGTTGGATTAAAAAAATTCATGGACCTTATTGTACACCTCCCACACCAGATGAAACCCATACACCCACTTATCCCCATCAGAATCATCGCTTCCAACAACAACCACCACCACATCCGGCCAATCCTTCACAACCACCACCCCATCCGGCCATCCCTACACCACCCATAACCACCACTGACCGCCACTGATAAGCTGTTAAATATTATATCTTTGTTCGTAAGTTTTGTTCTAAAGTAAATTGGACATGTACAAACCGAGCTCGAACCACCGCATCCTCTTAAAATCAGAGACTCAAAAGTGTTGAGCAATTAAAAAAGACCAAAGACCACTGAGAACCCCAACACAATGAGCCACACAATATGCACCAGAAGCAGAGCCTGACCCGAAAGAGGGTCCGAACCTCGATTCCTCACTTCGCAGAACCCCAATTTCGCAACTTTGGCGCCGGTGCACGCGACCTGGGCGCAACCGCACCAGTAGGTTACATCGTCGATGCCGTAAATCGGGTCGGACCGGAAACAGTTAACGGGACACGACGATGTTGGAGCCACTCCGGTGCACAGGTTCTGGCCACGAACGGGAATGTTCCGGAATCTCTATGCCTTCCACAGTGTCGTTGACGACCAAGGGGGTTCACCTGTTCAGTCTCTCCCCCTCTTTCTTCCACTATAATTGATGCTGATCATTATGTTCAGAGAGAGAAGGGAGATCGAAGATCAGAGATCGGAGAAGAAGGGGGCTGGGTGGAGAAGGATAAGTGGGTATGGTTTTTGATATGGTGTAGGAGAAGTAAAATAGGATCCATGAATTTTTTTAATCCAACGGTTTAAGGCACTTGTGCATGGTGGGACTACCCATTGCACTTGTGCACCCTAGAATCCGCCAAGGCACCTCTTACCATATAGTTTCCCATTAGATGCCCTATTTTCCTAGACCTTACTGTGTCTCCCTTTTTGACAACTTGGGCATAAGACAACCTCTTCTCTCTTTCCCCTTGAACACCACTATATGTCCCTCAAATTATCACTGTATATATGTCATTCCACCATTAACCTATTTCATAATTTTTCACCATAGCATTGGACTTCCATGAGTCCCTTTTTTATTCTAGCTCATTAACAATCATCTTCATGTCCTAAATCAAATATATAATTTAACTATTCCCCGAATCTAGTAGGATCCTTAACATTATAACCAAAATGAACGAGACTGGATTTTCTTCCCTCAAAACTAAACAAAACTAATAAATATATAATTTTCTTCCCAAATTATTTCTATCATTGTGGTACTATATTAAGAAATGAGTCGAGAGAGAAATCAACATTCTATAGTATTCTCTTCACCTTAAAAATATTATTTCTTCATTCAAGCCATAGAGAAGAGTACATTCTCTTTTGCAAAATCATATAAAAAATTAAACTTGAAGTTCTAACATACTTTTACTGTTACAGGAGGATATTGTGCTACCTAGTTGTTAAAGGCTAGTTTGTTGTATATTTAAATTACTTTGTTGTATCAGATAGTTATCTTATCTAGTTTGTTATATCTGTTTGTTATCCAGTCTTTAGTTTATCTAGTCTTTAGTCAGTTCCTATTAGTTTGTTGCTATCAGCTTGTTCCTATCGTTTTCTATCTGATAGTTTGAGTTTGTAATCTCTATATATAGAGTTTTATTTGATTAATAATTTTAATTTGCTGCATTAAGCACAATCACATTCTTTACATGGTATCAGCCTAATATCATTCCTATACTTTATTTATTATGGATGCTGATCTTTCATCTCCATACTACCATCACTCCTCAGATCATTCTAACATCTGGAACAGTCGTGACTTAGGACCTTCTTCTCTATCAGCTCATTCTAATGCTGTTGTTGTTGCTTCATCTTCGGATTCTACTCCTTTGGATAATTTGACTCAAACTCAGATTCAACAGCTTCTTTCTCTTCTTAATACTGATAATGAACAACCTGTTGCAAATTTTACAGGTACTTCTTATCGTTGTTTTGTTTCTTCTAAATCTCATCCTACCATTTGGATTTTAGATTCTGGTGCCATAAATCATATGGTTTCTGACCTCTCTCTTTTTCATTCATACACAAAAGTATCTACATCTGTTAAATTACCTGATAATCAGTTTGTTCCAGTACATCACATTGGTTCTATTTTCTTAAAATCGGCTCTTTTAATCTCAAATGTTCAACATGTTCCTTCTTTTAAATTTAATCTCTTGTCCATTAGTAAGCTTTCTCAAGACACTAATTCTTGGGTTACTTTTACTCCTACTACTTGTTTTGTACAGGACCAGAGGACGAAGAAGATTACTGTGATGGGTGAGCAACATGGAGGTCTCTACACCATGGATAACTCCTCTACTACTTTCCTTTCTGCTGCATCTTTGGGTTCTCATTTTGATTTATGGCACTGGCGCCTTGGACACCCAGCCATCACTTTATCTCCACAATTTAATAATTTAAATTCTAGTATTAAGTTTTCAAATAAATGTGCGTGTACGATTTGTCCTTTGACCAAACAAACTCGTTTAAAATTTCCTTTGAGTTGCATCTCTACTGTCAAGTGTTTTGTATTAGTCCATTTGGACATTTGGGGACCATATAATAAAAATCACTCGTCTGGTGCCAAATTCTTTTTGACCGTGGTTGATGATTTTTCTAGAAGTACTTGGGTATTTCTTATGCAACACAAAAGTGAAGTAAACTCCATTATTCCCTTCTTTTTTAAAATGGTTGAGAATCAATTTCATACAAAAATTAAAAAAATTCAATCTGATAATGCTCTTGAATTTTTTAATTCCCAAACAACTTTGTTCTTTAAAAATTTAGGAGTATTTCATCAATCAAGTTGCATTTATACCCCACAACAGAATGGTGTTGTAGAGCGTAAACATAGACATTTATTAAACATTGCAAGTGCTCTGCACTTTCAGTCCAACTTGCCATTGGATTTTTGGGGTGATTTTGTGTTAACTGCTGCCTATCTAATTAATCGTTTACCTACAGCAACACTACAAGGTCGCATGCCTTATGAAATTCTTTTTAACAAAAAACCAAAATTTTCATATCTACGGGTTTTTGGTTGTTTGGTTTATGGTCGCAACACAAACATCACTCACAAATTTTCTAATCGGGCACCTCCTAGAATTTTTTTAGGATACCCTCATGGTCAAAAAGGATATAAAATACTTGATTTACCTTCAAAAAAAATTTATGTCACTAGAGATGCTATTTTTCATGAACATATTTTTCCATATCATATCCTTAATGCTCAGAATTCAAAATTTGTTTTACCAATACCACCACTAGATATGACTATTTCCTCACCTATTCGTCATCCAATTCCTATAGATCCTTTTCTCACTGATGATCAGGAAGCCCAAAATCCCCCTCACACTCAGAAAGCTCAAAATCCCTTCCTTGTTACAGAGGAACCCACACCCACTGCGCAACCCACCCACAACCCTGTACCACTCTTCCCTGTTGCAGTGCAACCCACCCAAAACCAGGAACCCACCCAAAATCCCGTCATGCCCTTTCCTGTTGTAGTGGACCCTATACCACAGCCATCAACCACCACACAGCCTGTTCCTCCACCACTTAATCCGCATCGTCCATCACGTACGAGGTATCGACCCAGTTACCTTGATGATTACCCGTGTTCTCTCATTTCATCACAGTCTTCTTCTTCTACCAATGGCTCAGGTACACTTTACCCTCTTTCTGATTTTTTTATCATATCATAGATTTTCTTCTTCCCATCGATCTTTTCTTTCTTCCTTAGCTGTTAATACTAAACCAAAGTCATATTCGGAAGCCAAGAAATTTCCGAAATGGCGCAATGCAATGCAGTGTGAGATTGATGCTTTGTATGAGAATAAAACTTGGCCCTTAGTAACGCTACCAGCCGGAAAAAAGCCAATTGGTTGTTGATGGGTATATAAAATTAAACGGAATTCAGATGGTAGTATTGAATGGTATAAAGCGAGACTTGTTGCAAAGGGTTATACTCAGATTGAAGGGGTTGATTTTTTTGAAACATTTGCTCCGGTTGTCAAACTTGTTATAGTTAGAGTTCTACTCTCTATTGCTGCTGCCAAACAATGGCCCCTACATCAGTTAGATGTTCATAATGCTTTCCTACATGGTGATTTACATGAGGATGTATTTATGCAATTGCCCCCTGGTTTCCGTCGTGCAGGAGAGACTCGTGTTTGCAAGCTTCAAAAATTGTTATATGGTCTTAAACAGGCTTCACGAAACTGGCATTCAAAATTCTCCAAGGTTCTTATTGATTTTGGATTTACTCATAGTACTGCTGATCATTCACTATTTTGCTTACACCGTAATTCTAGTTCTGTTTTTCTTCTTCTTTATGTCGATGACATCGTTGTTACAGGATCAGATCCTCATCTTATTAATCTTGTTAAGAATCTTTTGCACAAAAAATTCAATATTAAAGACTTGGGGTGTTTAAAGCACTTTCTAAGCATTGAAGTTGCCACTTCTAAGATGGGCTTATTTCTCTCTCAACGACAATATACTCTTGATATAATCTCTGACAGTGAACTTACTGGTTCGAAACCAATAGATTTTCCCATGGAGCAACATTTGAAATTATCCCCATCACAAGGTACTATATTGTCTGATCCTTCCCCATATCGTCGTCTAGTGGGTCGCTTAATTTACCTCACAGTTATGCGTCCGGATATTGCTCACTCTGTCAACATATTAAGTCAGTTTATGCATGCTCCTTGTCAATCTCACATGGATGCTGCAATTCGTCTTGTTCGTTACTTAAAGGCTACATCGGGTCAAGGTCTTTCTTTCCCATCTAGTTCAGATTTGTCCCTTCGTGCTTATTGTGATTCTGACTGGGCTAATTGTCCCACAACTCGACGCTCCACATCTGGTTACTGTATTTTTTGGGGTCTTAGCATCGTCTCATGGAAAACAAAGAAACAAACTGTAGTTTCCCGATCATCCGCTGAAGCTGAGTATAGAGCAATGGCCAATGCAACTTGTGAAATCACTTGGCTCTCATATCTTTTGGCTGACATTGGTCTTCCCCTATCTACACCAACTCCTTTGTATTGTGACAATCAGTCTGCTCTTCACATTGCTTTCAATTCGGTATATCATGAGCGCACTAAACACATAGAAATTGATTGTCATGTTGTTCGGGAGAAAATTGCTTCCGGACTCATTAAAACTATGAAAGTCAGTTCAGCAGCTCAAATAGCAGATTTGTTTACCAAATCCCTTGGTAAAGATCAGTTTGTTTGGTTAAAGGCCAAGATGGGTGTTTCAAATTTACACACACCATCTTGAGGGGGACTGTTACAGGAGGATATTGTGCTATCTAGTTGTTAAAGGCTAGTTTGTTGTATATTTAAATTACTTTGTTGTATCAAATAGTTATCTTATCTAGTTTGTTATATCTGTTTGTTATCTAGTCTTTAGTTTATCTAGTCTTTGGCTAGTTCCTATTAGTTTGTTGCTATCAACTTGTTCCTATCATTTTCTATCTGATAGTTTGAGTTTGTAATCTCTATACATAAAGTTTTATTTGATTAATAATTTTAATTTGCTGCATTCGGCACAATCACATTCTTTACATTTACTATTGTTTATATTTTATATACATACATAAACTAGCTTTTGCTTACTGGAGGACCAAGAAATAAGTATTAATTAGAAGAATACAAGAAGCAAATTGATTATGTAACAACAATGATCACAATTATTATAAAAAAAACATTGATCAGAATTGATAGCCAACTAACTTTAGGGCGTTTGTTAGTTAGGGGGGAAGAGTTTGAGGAGGAGGGAATGGGGAAAGGGATTCGGAAGGAAGATAGTCTTCTTCCAAAACTCTCCAAAATCCTCCTCTAATTCATTTTTTTAATTCCTCTAAATTGGGGGATTTAAATTATTTTGTTAAAAAATGAATTGAGAAAGGATTTTGGAGGGTTATCCTCCTTTCCCCCTACATTCATCCTCAAAACCCTCTCTTCCCTTCCCTTCCCAACTCGCAAACAGAGCCTCATGGAAAATATGAAAATGAATCTTGGGATTGAATTAAAACCCGTAAAGTATTAACAATCTTGCACACAACAAAACATAGAGAATCCACGCAAATAATAAAAATGGAGAATCTGAAGAACACATAAACCAAAAACCTTTTTTAAAACGAATACTGTGTGTGAAACATATCAACTAAACCCAACAATTAATTTCTTTGGGCACCGGCTTCAGGGTCAGTTCTTCCGAGAACTTCGACGACGTCGGTGTCGGTGGCGACGCTGGCAATCGGGAGTTAAAGTTCCTGACGGGGAACTGCTCCTCGGGGCTCTCATTCTCAAAGTTGAGTGCATAACTCGAAGGATCATAGCTAAAGTCAGCAGATTGTGATTGGCGATGGTGGTGCCTACGTCCAATCCTTGACCTGAGGCTACGTCCCCTAACCTGTGGTGGGTCCCCTCCAAACTCGCTTGGGGTTGTTGTTGCTGATGATTTCTTGAACCATGTCCCTGTTGAACATGAAGGGCAAATGGGTGTGGTTGGTGTTCTGGGTATTCCAGGTGTGTGTAACTTGTTGTAGTATAACCCTCCATGTTCTAACGCATCATGATGGATTGCACCAGCAAAGCAGCAAATGGAATGTTTCAACTTGTCCCTTAAGGATGATTGTCGGTGAATCCCATTAGGCGACATAATTAGAGGAACACGCCTTCTTTTGTATTGTATATGAATTTGGATACCCTTTATTTTTTTAATAGTACCTTTTGATTATAAAAAAAATGTGTAACAACACGCCTTCTTCTTTTTCTTCCTCTTCTTATGACGTGACAACAAAGTGATTTGTGGGTTTTCTGAGAAAAAGAGAAAGAGAAAGTTTGTGGTGGTGAAGTGTGGATTGTGATATATATAAGTTAGGGGGCGTAACGAGGAAGATGGTTGATGATATGAAAGGTAAGTTAATTTGTCATAAGTGATTATTGGGTTGGGAAACTCCGAAGAATCCGTGGGATGAGCGTGGTTGCGATTTTTGTGTTAAAATTCGCGTTGTTATGTTTTGGCAAATTAAAGCACTGATAACCTCTGCTGCCATGTGGTAACTATTTTTCTTTTCTGGCCAGAAGATATACAAAGAAATTTTATGAGGATTTAGTTTTTTATTCGGTCACCTAATTATATACTGACCCATTAATTAAAATAACACAAAAAATATAACTCTTCTATTTATTTATTTTTCGTTTGCATGACCATATAATAAAACACATACTTGCGTTATTTTCTTATGTTTTATTTTTTTTTCTGTCTAAATATACATGGGATGGCAATATTCTACCATATGTTACTATTAGTTTATGGAGAGTGTAGTACACTAATTAAGAAATCAAGAAAAATAAAGTTACAAGAAAAGTGATGTATATATTATTATGAAAAGTGATATATTTAATTTTTCTCATAAAAAAATAGTTTTTTGAATTTTTTTTAACTAATAACTCTAAGAACAGCTGTTTATTAGTTTATTAATTATCAATAAGATGGGATCTTTATGGTTGTGAATGTTTGCCACTTCATTTGTCTCTGGAATACAATATTAGCTGGTTTTTGTTTTCCTTTCTTAGGGCCATGTGCACAATTATCCATATTGCTAGGGAGCATTCCACCGCTCCCAACGAAAACCCTTTTCCTCATGCTGGATAGTGGATACAAGTTATTTATAACCCGCGTGATTTTAACCTTACACCTACCCAACATGCAGTATATATTTAATTTTTGCTGTCTCTGAGTAATTTTTGTTTTTCATTTTTTACGGTTTCACTTCGCCATTCTCCGTCTCACTTTTTCTCCTCTGGCAATTATCTGGTTTCACTATTGTAGTAATTTAGTTTTTTTACTTCACAATATATGGAACGAAACAAAAGTGTATATATTCTTGTTCTCGGTCTACACAAGGGCTTGCCGGTCTTACAGTACATTACCTATCAGTAAGAGAACACCAATCTGTAAAGACCGTAACAGAGAAAGAGACGATAATACTCTAGGACTCCATAATGAATAACAGAGGTGGCAAAATGGTTTGGGTCCGACGGGTCAACCCATTTAACTCGACATTTTTTGCAGGTGGGGTTGAGGTCCCCAACCCACCAACTCGGGTTGACCCGTCCCTCCTAACCAATCAAGAAAACGGGTTATCAAATAATTTTTTAGCTTACCCACCCATAAGACCATTAATTAGTCCATCTCATTCAGTTATTCTCTGTGTATATGTTTATATTTATATACTTTTAGTTTACAATTACTCACCAACTACAACTATATATATTTGTATGTAGTTCATCCCATTCACTAATATATTTATGTATTAGCAAGTTTACTACCGAAAAATAATTATTTATATTTTGTGATATTTTAAATTATATTTGTACGTTTGTAATTTTAGGTTTTTTCAAATTTTTTTATAATTTTTTAAAAAATTTTGTCATTTTTTGGAGGGCCAACCCGCCACCTCACCGCTAAACGGGGTGGGTTGGGAGGTTCAGCTTAATCAAAATGGGTCAACCCGCCGAGCCACGTTTTCGGTGGGTCAATGACGAGACGAGGAGGGTTGGCCCGTTTTGGCCATCTCTAATGAATATAATACATCAGAGTAATAAACAACACAAATTACAAAGTCCCATTAAAAATTAGATACACTTAACTATGGGTACGTATCAATCCATTAAAAACTTTACACATGGCATCCAAGGCTTCCGACGACTTCGCATATACCTGCATCTGAAGTGTTAAACATGGGGTGAGTCCACTGGCTCAATGAGTAAGTTTCCTCCAAACACATGCAATCATACCTAATTGAGTGCAAACTAAGAATCAAATACATTCATACATAATTGAAAACATATCATCTCATAAGCATATCAATTGATTAAATACATTCATACATAATTGAAAACATATCATCTCATAAGCATATCAATTGATTAAATACATTCATACATAATTGGAAACATATCATCTCATAATCATATCAATTGATTAAACACTTGCATAACATACATAGGACCCTTTGTCCTTTTAATGATCACTTGTGGAATGACTTGCAAACTCATAACTTAACATAAGTCTCATATCTGGGTATAAACCATAATCTGAGCATAATATTATAATTCGAACCTTTGGGTGTCCTAGGAGGTGGGTTCTTTGAGGACCTCCTGCTTCGATGATTTTGATTTCTACCCCGGAGATACCACTCCCTCTGACCAACATCAACATTCCTCCTCAACACTTGGGGTATCTAACAGGGTCCACTTGTCCCGAGCATTGATATTTATATATCGGAGCCTTCCGATCCCTGGTAGGTCTACCCAAGGATTCATACCATGTTAATACATTCGACTAAGTACCATATCATCAAACACAAAGAACATATCCACAACTATTTTAATCTATATCATAACTTAATTGATACTTTCCAAGATGTACATTAACCTAAAATGAACATACACATATTTTCACATCATTCTACTTATCAAAACAAATAAGAGTATCAATTACCATAATATCCACATATCCATAATTACATCAAAATGCATGTAATCTAGTTATTCCAGTGGCTAAAACTCCATTTTTAACATAATTTTTGCACATCAAAGATCACCCACAATTCTAACATGAACATCTCTCAAAAAAGCATGAACAAGCATATGCAACAGTAACTTCCACGAAATTTTAAAAATATCTCCAAGGTTAAGAAAATTCTAAATAATTTCTAGCTCATCATATAACATGTTAATACTCTAAAAATATTTTTTATAACTCAAACAATTTATCCAGTCCTATCTCAAATAAATTTAAAACTGAAACATGCACAGAAAGTGAAAAATCTCCCGATTATTGAGCTTTTAAAAGTAACGATTTTTCTTCCCTGTAAAACGAATTCGGTTTTGCCTCAAAATTAATATGTAGATCCTTGAAATACATATGTTTATTTCCATATTTTCATTTGATGAAAAACTGTAACACCCCGAGTTTTTCCGTTTTTTAATATCAGAAATTTATATAATGACGTTTATATTTTTATCTGAGACTTAGAAAATTCATTTAATTAAACCGAAACCTTATTTACACTCTACTTAATGGTAGAGAGTTACGATTAAAATTTAGGTTGAAAAGTCAGGTGAAACCAGATTTGTGAATTTCACTGACAGTATATTTATACTGATCAAAAGACTTAATTTTGACTCGTGAATGAATCACTTAAGGTTTTTATTTAATTTCCAACGTTTTTGGTTATTTTGAAATATTTCACTAAAAAGTGAAATATTATATTTTATCCGGACGATATCTTTATCAGGTAAGCGACGGAGCTGAATACGGGATTTCCGGGAGCCGCTAAGGGATAATACCAATGAGTCATCCAAGATGACTCACCCATGTGATTGCATTTATGATGCACATGGCCTCATCATTACAAACTATAAGGAAATTGCAAATTGGTCATTAAACTTTTTAAGTTTTGCAAATTGGTCCTTAATCAATATTGCACTTTGGTCCTTATGAAACAAAATTCCTTGCCCTTGGACCCTATAACCCCATGGCCCAAAGCTCTCCAAGAGCCCATCTTCACTTCTATAAAAGGTCATCTTCATCTTCATCATCAACTTTGCCATTTTCCATTAAAACTCTTAAGTTACATAAGCTTGATTTGTGAAGGAAGTGTGTGATTTCTTGCCAATTTCTTGATTACAAGAGGTATACCATGCTCTTCTCCCTTGATTATCATGATGTTTTTCAAGTAGTTTCATGATTTAATGCCTTGTTCATGCCATGATCCTCACTTTTACATTCTTAGATCTAGAAGTTTGAAATTCTCTAGAAAATCATAGAAAAATTCTAAAAATATGAAACTAATTTCTATACTCCTATTATCACCTCTATATTCTAGATCTAGAAGCTTGTATCAAACAAATATTTCTAGCCCTTTGAACCCCATGAGGCTGAACCTAGGTTTTGGGGTGTGTGTGTGTGTGTGGGGGGGGGGGGGGGGGGGGGGGGGGGGGGGGGGGCGGGGGGGGGGGGGGGGGGGGGGGGGGGGGGGGGGGGGGGGGGGGGGGGGGGGTGATTTTGTTCATTTTCTTTGCATGATTCAATCTTATAAATGATATATGCATTGGATCTATGTTGTTTGAATTAAATCAAGGTTTCTAAGCCATTTTATGGGTCATGGCCGAAATTCATTTATTGGAGGATTGGAATATTTGATTTCAACCTTTGTCTTCTAAGTGTTGATTTAGGGTTTTAAGTGATTAAGAATCACTAATCCAAAAGTTTAGGAATTTTAGAAATTTCTAACCCTAAAAACAGCCCTAGGCCGAAACCAACATGTAGGATTTTAGGTTTGATTAAGTTGTTTGTTTGTTAATTGATTGTTGTATTTAATGAAGGATAAGCTAAGTTATCGTGTACGGGCGTTATCGGCGTTACTTGGATTTTCGACGAACCGTTTCTCAGAGACACTTTGCTTTCAGGTAAGAGGGGATTGCTTGAGGGATTTTTCTAATGACTACATGCTATCAAGTTGTGGGTCTGTATTAGTTATCTGTGATTGTGGGGTTTTGTTTAATTTATTTTATGTAGTGCTACTTTATGTCATGCTATTTTATCTGTGGTTATTTATTTACAGTTATGTATTCTAGTGTTTTGATGCATGATCTGCCTGGGTTAATTGATACAATGTTGTTGATGATTGTTGATGTTGTTTGAGGATTGAAAAGCTTGACAGTGGTCAGTGCTTAGTTAATAATGAGGTTAAAAGTGTTAAGGAGTTTTTTTACGGAATAATGAGTTTTAATTAATAAGAAAGAGTAATATAATATTACTTAGGTTATAGTTGGTGGAAAATGAGAAAAAGTTAAAAATAAGATTATTTTAAGGATTTTACGGCGTAAGAGTGAACTATGAGTTACAGTGAGGACGTAACCGTGAAATTATTTTTGTACTGTTAATTTTTATGTGGATAAACCCAATATATTAGAAAAAGTTATTTCATGAAAATTAATTTTTGAAAATAACTTAATGATGATTTTAGAAAATTATTTAAGTGGAACAGAACAGATTTTGACTTAAAACGTTTTTAAAATGCAAAAAGACGGTGAATTCCGAAAATATTGACGGAACGCATTCTTAAAAACAGCAGTAATCATTCACACATAGATTTAGTTTTAAGATCGTTTTTATTTAAAACTAAAGTTTCTCGGAGAAAGATTTTCAAAAGAAAGAAAATGAGTTTCTTAGTGCTTTGATAAAGGAAATTATGGTAGAAATGATTTTACAAAGATTATACGTTATTTCGGGAAAAAGGGTTTCCAAAGGAAAATGAATTTCAATATGGTTTGATGTTTTATAACAAAGTTACAACAGAAAGGATTTTCTGTAAGCGAGTTTTGTAAAACGAGTTTTACTCAAAGTTGTGCAGTTTGTGTTAAACGAAAAAATGGTGTACTAGTATTCTTAAGGCGTCATGAACATAGTGTTCTTTGGATTTGGTATCCCAATTAAGGTGTTAGGAACAAAAGGTTTTTACATGTATTTACTTGGTAGACATGTCTAGGGCGTGAGTCTGGATGTCTTAAGAGAAAAGATATTCCAGAAGGCGAATCTGGATAGCTTAAAAGGATAAGGTAATCAAGAAGGCGAAGGCGAATCTGGGTATCTTAGTAGATAAGGTATTCAAGAAGTCGAATCTGAATAGCTTAAAGGGTAAGGTATTCAAGAAGGCGAAGGCGAAGGCGAAGGCGAATCTGGTATCTTAGTAGACAAGGTATTCCAGAAGGCGAACTTGGATATCTTAATGGAAAGGTATTCAAGAAGGCGTTTCTTATTTGGCAATCGAGCCTGATCAGCTCATTTATTTGGTGTTTGAAGCTCCGAAGATTAAGTATGAATTTAGATGAGGTATACGAAGTGTTTATGCATAGTTTTCAAATGATGATGTTTGGGGTGTGAAAGCCATGGATGAATTATTTGCTTTGATATGAATGTATATGTTGTTATAACCATGTATATGTTTATCTGTTTTCTTTTGTGTCGGGCATGTAGTTGTCGTGTTAAATCCAAATATTGGAATCTCACTCTTGCATATTTTCTTGTTGGTCTCTCTACTTGTGGATTATATTCTATCTGAGTATAGGTGGACCTGGAGATGCCCCTGGCGCATTCGAGGATCTTTAGACCTGACCTTTAAAGCAACCGTGGATCTTAAAAATGACCTATGGAGTCTTCTTAGTAGGTGTCGTATAGAGTGACAAGCTCAACTAGGGTATTAGATAGGTGTATAATATGTATGTCTGACTTTGAAGGGCCATACTTTTGAAGTAAGGAGTCTTATGTTTTGAATAATGTATAATGATATTTTATGTGGTCTTTTTTAGAACCTATACGGATAAAAGTCTAGATGTGAAAACAATATGATGCAGCATAGTTGTATGATACACTTTACGTCTATATATATATATACATATATGTATCCAGATATGGTTATATTTGGGATAGGGTTATGTATGTCGAAGAAAAGAAAAAATTTTACCACCATTTTGTAGTAAGAAAAGTATCATAAAAGATTATTTTCCAAAAGTAACCAGCAATTATAATTTTATATTCCACATTTGGGTAACTATGTGACGGCTCCCAAGGAGGGGTGTCGCAAAAACTGTCACCAATTAATACATAAAAATCAAGTAAGATTCAGATTTTGCCAAGAAATTTCCAGCAAGCACTGTTTGTGATATACAGTGTCATAGGAGGGTCAAAACTCAACGAAAATTCACCAAATTTAATATGCAATAACCTAACACATATATAAACAGTCTCCAAGTGGTCTCATGTCAATATGATGTCTCAAATATTCCCAGTAAATTCGAACAGAAGCATGATCTTCACATAAAAATCTAGAAATTTACAAGCTTTCACCTTTAACATATTCTAAGTCATTCAAATCCACATGGAAGCTTGAATAACTCAAATATCACTTATCTAATAGTTATTCACCTCCGTAAACTCAAATCTAAACATACAGTTAAGCCAAAATCTTGAACAACATAGGAAACACACATGGTAAACATTATAAAGCACATGGTTTAAGAACAATTTCATCTCCAAGGAACCAAATCTAAAACCCTATGAGGAAGAACTCTAAATCCCCAAAATCAACAGTCACACAAATATTTCACACCAAAAAAAAAAAAACCCCTCACCATAAAACAAGCATGAACTTACTGTCTTGAAGCAAAGTGAAAATGAGAAAAGATGAGTGTCGCAACCGTCCGGTTCAGGCGTCGCGAAGAAAGAGGAGTCGCCACCAAAATTTTATTTAAATAGAAAAACTTTGGAAAAAACATTTTTAGTTGGAAAACTGGTCTTTAAGTACAAGATTGAGCCTGGGAAAAAACCTTTTTATTTTTGTAACATTTTATGTTTCTTTATTGGTTTTTGCATTTTAAAAATTATTATTGATAAATCCTAAATGAGGTTGGACATGACATGTAAGTCCATAGGGAAACTTCAAAGCTAAGGGAATGAGCATGACACTTGTCATAGAGCAACCCCAAAATAAAATATATTCAATTGAATTAATTATTTACAAAAATTAAAATAAAACATAAGAACTTAAAATGAGATTGCATTTCATGATATCTTATTTATTTCCCTTCTAACTATCAAGCGTTGAAAAGTCCTAGGCAAGGTTGAACACGACACAAGTCTATAGGGCAATCTTAATTCTAAGGGATTGAACATGGCACTCAAGTCCACAAGGCATTCCTAAATAACACAGTTTTTATTATTTTAATTAATTATCTATACTGACAAATTAAAAAGAACACAAAAATAAAGGAAAAAAATTTAATTTTGGCTTGACAAGATGATTAATCCCACTCCGACGTATTCCTTGCTACGATGGGAAACTCAAAGCCACGTAGTTCTTGTAGAAAATGTTTTGTTTGTTGGTTGATTTTAATTTTAGGGTAAAGACTCATTTTGGTCCTTGACAATTTTCGCGGTTCCCATTTTAGTCCATTAGGAAGGTTCCGTTAGTTTGATGATGTGGCTCGTTAAGTGGATTAGATGACGTCTTTTCATAGCTCTAATTTTTTTTTCATCTTCTTCAATCTTTCTTCTTCCTTCATCATTTCTTTTCTCATTTCTTCATCTAAACCCAGAAATTCAATCCAATTTATAGACTCAAAAGTAAATCCCTACCCAAGATAATACATGATTATTAATACATGAACTCCAATAAAAATTATCAAATGGTGTTCGTTCTTTTAGCTGCCTTTACAATTTTCCCTGCAACAAAGAGTACGACTTTTTGATCCCTTTGCATCTTCATCTCGTTTAGTTGCATCAAAATATTATATCTCACTCTCTTCCTTTCCATAAGAAGAGTTTTTAAAGAAAAAATTTCCTTTCATGTAGGAAAAAAGAAATTGGAATTAGAATGAATTTAAGAATGAACAAATCAGAAATATTAGAAGGTTCAAAAGGTCAACATAAAAGAACCAAAAAAAAAAAAAGTGGTTTTAAATATTTTGCCGCAGATCTTCATGAAGCTGTGAGATGTGAGAGAATGCTCTCACACAAGCTTTATGGACTTGACGCATACCATAGATACGCAAAAGTAACTACTGAAGAGCAAAGAGCAACTAACTAGGGCATTGCCCCGTGGAGAAGATCTGGACCCATGTATTACCTTTGGTAGGGATTGATGTTTAGGTTTCTGAAATTGATTGAATTTCTAGGTTTAGAGAAAGAAATGAAATAAAGAAAGGATGGAGGAAAAGAAAAAAAATGGAAATGGAGTTAAAAGGACGTCGTTTAATCCACTTAACAGAATAGTCAGATGAGTCAACGTGCTACATCAGCAAACTAACGGAGCCTTCCTAACGGACATTAATGGAGGGACTAACGTGTCCCAGGTATGTAATTGTCATGGACTAACAAGCGATTTTTTTTTCTTAGGGACTAAAATGGGTACCTCGAAAATTGTCAGGGACCAAAATGAGCATTTACCCTTAATTTTAATGAAAAGGTCTTTTATTTAAAAAAAAAAATCTCTTTTTTTTTATTTTTCATTTTTCAATTTTTTTTTATTTTATATTGAAAACTCCTAAGCGAGATAGAACATGGCAGATACGTCCACGGAGCTACCCCGAATCTAAGGAATTGAGTGTGATACCTATCACAAAGCAATTCCAAAATAATTATTTTCAAGTATCTCTTTTTTACATCATTCTATTTATTTATTTCAACATAGTCAAATCCAGTTTCTTTTTTGAAAAAAAAAATCGTGTTTAACCCACTTAGTTTGGGCTATTCATAACAACTATCCAAAATAATTATGCAAAAATAAATAAATAAATAAATAAATAAAACAAGGAAACAGATAAAACAAAAGCTACTAAAAAAACCAATACAATGTATTTGGACAAGAGCAATGGTATGGGCACATTCTCTGACACACTCTATTTGACACACTCACTCATATGAAGCCATGTCACCTCTTTCTTTTATTAATTTATCAGGTTAATAAAACTTAACCCCTTTTTTTTATTACTTTTTGGGGTTCAAACAGTAATCCAAGGACATGAACTTCTTCTTCAACGACCGCGCAGAGCAGAGGAAGGCGGACTGCTGCGTCTCGCCTAGGAATGACTGCTCATGGTGTGGCGAGCGGCCAGATCTGCGGTGGTAGGAGAGGGAACAGCAGCTTCTTGCAGTTGATGGCGGCGGAGAGGTCACGCAGTGGAGAAGAAGAAAGAAGCCGTGTTTGGCGGCTGACGGTGGCGGGCAGAAGTCGGGTACGGCGTGGCGGAGGTGTGGCCGTGGCGACACGGTGGTGGAGACGTCGGCGAGATTTCCGCTCCCTCCCTCTTTATTTCTTCTTTTTCTTCTTCTCCTTCTCCGATAGATACAAACCAAGCAAGGGACAGAGACAAATGTTTCTTCTCTTTTTTTTTTTTTTCTTTTTTTTTACATTATTTATATATTTGGGAATTCTTGTTGTGTTTGTTTTGTTTGTCTCACAGTTTTTTGCCATCCTCTTTTACACCGTTTGCACAGAAGCAACAAGAAACAAATTTTGTAATGGAAAGGTGTATCAGGAAACAAAAATTAAGATCCATCAATTATCAGTGATGACTGTGATGTGTTTCACTCTCATCACTCTCATCAATTAGAAGATGAAGAAAATAATAAATGCATAACAAAAAAAGAATTAGAAGAATTATTAAAATCAAAATATTTGAAAAAAAATACTAGTAAAACAAGAATTAAATCTAGAACCATCAAAGTTATCCCTACCAGTAACCTCATGGAGAGGATAAAAGATAAGTATATGGAAACATTAAAGAAATCAAATCATATAGAAGAAATTTAAAAGTTATTAGAACAATTAAAAATAATTGAAGAAGAAAATAATCAAATACAAAAAATAGAGCAAATTGATCAGATAGCTAAATATGAAAATGAAGAAATAGTATTAAACTATAGTTCTTCTTTAGAATCTAAAGAAAATTATAATGAAATATGAATGGAAAAAGGAGAATATAGTGGAACAAAGCCTAAAAGAAAATGGAAATAATATAAATATACTCCTAGCGGAGCATGAGATAAATATGAAGAAGAGACTATGTATAATAAAGGATATGCAAGAAAAAAAATAATAAATGGACAAAAATTCAAGAAGAATTTAAACCTCATTATGAGTCAATGAGATCGGGAAATATATTAAATATAGACTGTGCAAGAAATAAAGAAGAAATATTATTACAATGGACTAATGAAATAATACTATTAGTAGTAACTGATGAAAATTTAATAAGTTAAATATGATGGATGTAAAGAATTTCTTATTATTCAAAACAGTAGGAAATGTACAAAAATTCTTAAATGGAACCAGAAATCAAACTTGGCAACAATATGCATGCTTGGTAGGTAATAATCAAGATTTTGCCAAACTAGTTATGAGTCTAATTTATCAAGAATTTATAGAATATAATGTTAGAACAAAGAGAGAAGACAAAAAAAAAAATTTATATGAAAAAGCTAAAGCCCATTTAGACAATATGCGATAAGTGTCAAATAGAAAGCTTTATCTGTGAATTCCAAAAATATTATTATCAACTAGATGAAGAAACAAAAGAAACATAAAAGGATATTTTTATAGATAAATTACCATATCCCCTTAATTCTAAGATAAAGAGATTATGGGAATCGAGACAAGATGAAACGGCTAACACCTTAGGAGGAATTATTCAAATTTTATATCAAGAATTAATAGAACAATGTTTAACTAGAGAAACAATAAGCAATTAAATAGAGGAAGAAATGTAATCTGTTATGATATTCCAGAAATGGAAAAACCGGGAAATTATGGATGTGATACACCAGTAAAAAGGAGGAAATATTATAAAAAACCAAAACTAAAAAGAACTTATCCAAAGAGGAAAACATATTATAAAAATAATAAGAAAAAATATTTTAGAAGAAAGAAATCAACACCAAGAAAATATTGTCCAAAAGGAAAAAAGAAATGTGTATGTTGGATATGCAATGTTGAAGGCCATTATGTAAATGAATGTCCTCAACGAAAGGAAAAAGATTTTAAAGAAAAATCAAAATTAATAAAGCAAGTATACTAGATATATAAACTTGAACCATTAGAAGAAGAATTAAGTGATACTGAAGAAAGTATATATGAATATTTAGAAGATGAATTATCTTCAGAAGAAACAGAATCCCGATAATACTTATATAAAAATAATAGTAGAAAAAAGTAATAGAGAAACCGAATCTTATATAGATAGTGGAGCAAGTATTTGTCTAGCAACAAAAGCATTGTTTGATAAATGAGAAAAATTAGAAAAGCCAATAAAGATACAAATTGCAGATGGATCTATACATCCACTGTATTGGGTAGCAAAAAAGATTACTTTAATAATATAAGAAAAATTATTTATATTACCTACAATATATCAGCAAAATACATGCCTAGATATGATTATAGGAAACAACTTCTTAAGGTTAGGTGCACCATTTTCCCAATATTTATAATATATATCATTAAAAACACCATAAATTTGTTAAAAATAGAGTAGAGAAATAATAAATATCCCAATTATTCATTTGTCTGAGAATATTTACTCTAAACAATCAGAGCTTGGCAAGTTAAACCGTGGTGAGTTAGTTAGAGAAATATGTATAAAAAATTTGCCATGTATTAATAAACCTAAAACCAAATAGAATAATTCAAGCTCATATAGAAGAACTTTTAGATAAAGTATGTAGTGAAAATTCTTTAGACGCAAACATCAATACTAAAAATACTGAATTAGCCATATTAAAGTTAAAAGATCCAACAAAAGAAGTAAAATGTAAATCTATGATTTATACAAAGCAAGATTGGGATGAATTTGCAAAAGATATTGAAGAAATGTGTAAGAAAGGATTAATTAGACCATCAAAAAGTAAGCACTCGGCACCAACATTTAATGTGGAAAATCACAACAAAATAAAAAGAGGTAAAAGAAGAATGACGATTAATTATAAACAGATAAATGATGCAATGGAAGGTGACGCTTATTTTCTTCCAAGAAAGGATTTAATTATTGAAAGAGTTAGAAATATGAATTGGTTTAGTACTTTCGATTGTAAATCATGATTTTACCAAATCCGATTATCTGAAGAATCTAAAGCATTAACAACATTTAGTTGTCCTCAAGTTCAATATGAATGGAATGTACTGCCAATGGGAATTAATGAAACAGACACCAGGAATCTTTCAACGAAGAATGGATTCTATACTTAAAGATTTTAAAGACTTTTGTCTTATTTATATTGATGATATATTGGTTTTTACTAATAAAGATTTAGATGATCATTTTTACAAAGTAGCATTAGTACTTAATAGATGTGTGGAGCATGGAGTAGTCTTAAGTAAGAAAAAGGTTGCATTAGCTCAAAATAAAATTAATTATTTAGGATTAGAAATTGAGAAGGGAAAATTAATAATGCAAAAGCATGTGTTAGAAAAATTATGAAATTTTCCAACCAAATTAAAGGATAAAAAGGAATTACAAAGGTTTCTTGGATTACTAACATATATTTCAAATGAAGGTTTTATAAAGAATCTTGCAGTAGAAAGGAAGGTACTGCAACAAAAATTAAAGAATGATGCTTTTTGGTCATGAACCAATGAAGACGAAGAAATTATTGAAAAAATAAAACTAATATACCAGGATCTTCTTGAGCTATATCATCTATCACATGATGATCTAATTATTATAGAAACCAATGCATCTAATGAGTGTTGAGGAGGAGTTATGAAAGCAAAGCCCCAAGGGCAAAAGAAAGAATTACTATGTTGATATGCACCTGGAACTTTTTCAGATGAAATTAATTATCCAACACAAGAAAAAGAAACTCTAGCACTAATCCGAATGTTGGAAAAACATCGGATCTATGTACTATATAAAGAATTTATTGTTAGAACTGATTCTACTTATGTTGCAGGTTTTAAGAATATTAATCATAAAGGAACTTATAAGCAAAGGAGATTAATTAGATGACAAATGAAATTGTCTAAATATAATTATTCAATTTCTCTTATTAAAAGAGAAAAGAATGTTCTTGCAGATATTCAAGAGAATGGAGCGAGACACAAAAGAATTATTAAAGCAACAATACCCACTCAAAAAAGCACTAGAAGAGCAAAAGTTGAGAGAATTGGAATTAATTAAAGCTGACTTGAAAGTATCGGAACTCCAGATGAATGCAGAAGGCCTTTTAGAAGAAGTAATTCCAAAAGAAGTCAAGGAAGAAGCTCAAAAAGAGAATGGCAAATGGTGCGTCGTCTTCAATGGACCATTTCCAGGAATATACGACGAATGGTTCAAAGCAGCTCCTCATTGTCAAAAAATATCAGGAGTTACCCATCAGGCATTTCCAACCAAAGAATAAGCAGAAAAGGCTTTGAAAAATATCAAGAAGAAGAGAGGAAAATAAAGGTAAATAAATTTATCTTGGCCCAAGAACTTATTCAGAAACAACAAAATTAGTAAAGACTGAAACTAAAGCGCCAATGAGGATTCTAGGGAAGGTTCCTTCTTCCTTAGAAACTATCCAATAATTACCAGAAAAGATCATGAATTATTAGTTCAGTTTTCTGAAGAAAAATTCTATGAACACTTTAGAGGATTAACTAATTGGAATGAAAAAGAGAGAATCAACTGTTTTTATATGGTTGATAGAAAGAATTATGGATTTAAAGCAACTGTCACTCTAGGAGCAACCCCTGCTCTGACGTTCAATATGTTTCAATTCAGACTCATTGAGTCTTTACTTATTTAAAAATCTTGAAGAAATTAGTTTGTTCTCATATCATTTCAAGGAAGCAGTTAAAATGTTCAAAAAGAATGTAGCCGGTGATAGAACTATTTATCTGAAGTTCTATTCAGCTTATCAGGATTTCCAGACAAAGCAGCCAGTCAAACACTTAGCCTTCATGGGAATAAGCAATAATAATTTCCCTTTGATTGAAGAAGCAAAAGGAGTTGAATATGATGAAGACGAAATGACTGTGATAATTGCTAGCCAACTGGCAAGCATCTATACACAGTGCCAAGCAATAGGAAAAGAGTCATATATCAAGACTCTGTACAAAGACCCAAATACTTTGCTGTTAAGCAAGACAACCGAAAATGCAATAAAAGAAAAAGATTTATCTAGCCTGACAAGCTTTGAATTTCATTTCTATTCTATGGAGGGGCCAGCAATGAACTACAGACCAGCTATACTGAGTCAACTATGTGCATTAATCAAGGAAAGAAGAAACCATGCATGTGAAAGGTGTACAAGGAGACAAAAAGCGTTAGAAGCACTAGCAAAAGTCAGCAAGAAGATAAGGAATCCGATGAGGTAATAATTGAAGAATGATGTAAGCGCTTACATCATTAGGAGAATTATTGGAAGATGATGTAAGCACTTACGAAATTGTAGGGTTATTTCTGTAAATATGTTATGTGTCCTTAGGCCTATAAATAATACCTCTTATGCTGAGGCAAATTAGAATTCGAGTGAGAATTTTCATTTGTGTGTAATATCTCTTCTAAGAGTAGTGTGCTACACCTTCGTAGTGTTAGTTGGATGATTGAGAGTTTATCCAAACCCCCTATGTAAAATATTCAATTACTAAATAAAGTTACTTTTCTTAAAACTATTCTGTCAATTTACTATATTCAAGCAAGATCAATAGAAGCAGAAAACAACAGAAGCAGAAGTGGGCAGAAGCAACCAATCTTCAAGAAACAAAAGATCAGGTATGATTACTAGGCCACCCTTCTTAGATCTGATTATTAGCCCATATTTATCTGAAAATAATGTCTGAAATAGAGAAAGTTGATACTAGTGAAATAGAGCACTTACAAATCACTGATGAAGATGGAAATTATGAAGGAAACATCTTAATAAATCCAAAATTATTCCGGAAAATACAGAAAGAAGATCTAGATTTAGTAGGAAATGCAAATATGATAGGAAAGAAAGAAAGACTTATGAATGTAATAAGAAAATTTAATCAAAAAGAAAATATTATATATTATGAAAAAATAATGAATGAAACACCTATAGACATATCAGAAACTCAGGGTAATACATGTATTCAGCTAATAAATAAAGAAAAAGTTTTCAGAATTAAAAAGAAATTTAAAGAACATAGAACATAGAAGAAAATTAGGATGTATTCATATAGGAACCGTACAAGTTTTGATTAAAGCAACTTTTCAAGAAGGAATAAATTGACCTATTGAATTAGTTCTAAAAGATAACAAAATTAATGATCCCAAAGATAAATACTAGGTGTAATAGAAGGAAATCTGGCCTATGTAAAATTAAAATTTGAAATTCGATCGAATATAGGAATTCCACTAAATACCCAGAGACTAGATCAAGCATTAACTCTTGAACATAAGTTTTTAAGAGAAAACTTAATGAAACCAGGAGATAAGATATTTTCTATAACATATTGTGTAAATTATGCGTTAACACAATGAATTAAATTAAACTCCTGCTGTTAAATTAAACTCCGATGGTTCAGTGAGGCATGGTGGTAGCTGGGCGTCGTGTGGTGGTATCCTTAGAAATGAGGTTGGTGGCTTTATTGCTAGTTTCTCCTATAACTTGGAAGCTTGTTCTATCATGCATGCTGAATTGTCAGGTATCTTGCGTGGGCTTCGCTTGGCTAAGGATGGTGGTTGTCAGAAAATTATGATAGAAACAGATTCTACTAGTGACATTCATTTCTTGGAGATGGGGTGTGAGAGAGTCCATCCTTGTGCACCTATTGTCTTTGATATTAAGGCTTTTCTGCGGGAATTTGTGGAGGTCAAATGGTGCCACACTTACAGAGAGGCGAATCAATGTGCTGATGCTCTTGCTGCTTATGGTCACTCGATTCAGTGGGGTATTATGGTGTTTAACCAGGTGCCTCCGTTGTTATCATTGCTTTACTTAGCTGATTGTTCTGGGACTCTTTTTGATAGTGATGTAATTTGTTTCTTTGTTTTGGGCTTTAGCCCCTTTAATCCACCCAAAAAAAAAATTTATGCATTAACAAATTCACATCATAGTATTACTTTTAGAAATAATGATAAATTGGATATTCCAAGGCTATTTGAAGATATAGGAAGAATTTATTATCCTAAGAAAAATGAAATAACAGAATAAGGAACCTTAATAAATAAACCAAAATACTTGAGATTGAATCAATTCCAAGACCAATTATTCTTCCAAAACAAGAAAGTACTAAAGAAGAAAATGATATTATTAAATTAACTTATCAAGTAAAAGATTTATATTTATATTTAAAGAATAAAATATGAGTAATACAGAAAGAACTAAATTAGATAATAAAGATCTCACCGCAATCTTAAGTTATTATCTTAAAAAGGATACAGAAAATAGAGACAGAAAATTAGTCGAAAAACAAATTATAAGAAAGGAAAATGAATTAACTAATTTAGAAAACAATGAAAGAAAAAAAAAAGAAATGTTTTCAAGAAGGAATGGAATATATAAGAAATAAATGGGGACTTGGACCCTCGAGTTCCTCCTCAAAACCTACTAATTATTTTAAAATAGAAGCTCCTCCTTTTGAAGACAGTGATAGTGATTGAAATAAGAATGTATTTTGGTGAGCAGACATATAGAGAAATAATGATTGTTTTACAAATGAACCTTCTGATTGATTGTAAGCAAATTATAATAAAAAATATAAAAGAACAATATAGGCAGGAAGAACTTTATTTAAATAACATAGATATGAATATTGAATTTGAATATTTAGAAGAAATGAAATTTGTTGCAGAAGAAAGATATTCAGATGATGAATATTGGTATTCAGAATAATGAATAAAGGGATATTAAGTGTGCTAGTTATGAATTTACCAAAAGACTGTAAACAAATAATAATTGAAAAACTAAGGTATCAATATTGGCAAGAAAATTTATACTAAAATTATGTACAATTAAGAATACAACTAGAATATAAAATAGAAGTACGCAAATGGATATATGTAAAATCACTAGAAATAGATGAATCTATAAATGAATTACTAAATGAACATGGGTATGAAAATGAACGGGAGTATTTCTATGAATTACTAAATGAACATGAGTATTTCTAAAAGTTACTACCCTAAAATCATAAATAAATTAAAAATTTCATATATAATATAGGGTGGTACCAATCTGGTATCAGAGCTAAGTACTCAAAAAAACCAAAATTTTAAATATGCCATTAACACATACGGTGTCGCCTTATGTGATGTTGAAAAGTTGTGTTCATTTATCACAACTCAACCAAGAGTCCCTTGACCCTTCACCTGCGCGC
Source organism: Echinosophora koreensis (assembly GCA_035048595.1). Classification (NCBI taxonomy): domain Eukaryota; kingdom Viridiplantae; phylum Streptophyta; class Magnoliopsida; order Fabales; family Fabaceae; genus Echinosophora; species Echinosophora koreensis. The sequence continues at coordinate 1,892,404 of JAPCYP010000090.1, read as the reverse complement.
GTGATCAGAAGGAAGGAGCGGGGGCGGCGGTGCGACGGCGGAACCAGCGGAGCTCTTGACTGAGACAGCAGTGGGGCGATGGATTTGGATCTGTACACGTGACTCAGGCCTGCGTCCTAGAAGGAAACGGTGGTGGAGCGAGGCGCGGCTGACGCGGCAGTGACTGGCGGAGGTTGTGCTGCTGTGGGCGGTTCCGGACGAGATGGCACCGCGCAAGGGAAATCCGGCGGATACTGGACGGTGCTCCGGCCAGAGGGAGCAGGGGCTGCCCTCTACCCCTTTTTCTTATATTGGCTTTTCTCTGTTTGATTCTAAGTGACTGGATTTTTTGCTCAGAAAGTCTCTTCTCCCTCACTTTTTGTTGTTTCTGTTTAGAAATTTGTACCTCCCCTTCGTTGTTCTTGAGCCTCTCTTATTATGATTTTTATATTTTTAAATTTGTTCCCCTTATTTTGCCTGAGAATCTGTGAGAATTAAAATCCAAGGTTTGATTTGAAACCAAAAATGGAAAGAAATGAGCCTCCCTTGCTAGAATCATGGGATTTGTCTAATGAAATCCGATTCAAAATTGTTGTTGGAGGGAAGATGTGGCTGCCAGGGTTTGGAGAGGGGTTCCTGTAGTGATGAAGAAAATGGGTTTGGGTTGGATCCGAGTTTGGGGGAAGCACGACCGTGCTCCCCTAGACAGCACATAACGCAGAAACAGGAAACAAGGGTGTTTCATCCCAAATAACCTCAAAGATGTAATAAAACACCAAACGAAGTAAAGGCTAGCTAGATAACTCAATGAAGACTCAATGAAAATAAATAAATAACAAGCGATAAGATATTGTACCTTGGTAGCAGAGTGACCAAGGGGGCCTTGATGCTTATTGGTCAAGGTGTTGAGCTCTAGTGCTTATTGGTCAGAATGTTAAATGATATGGTACCTTGGTAGCCTAGTGGCCAAGGGGGAGGAATCTTCATTTCTGGTTCTGGTTGCTTCTTCAAACTCTCATCAGGTTGTTCTGAATTTTTCTGTAACTTCAATTCTGTTTTTATGAATTTTCTGTAGAATCTGCCCTTTTTTGCTCATTTGGCACAATGACTTGCTTCCTACTCCTCAAAAGTATAGCATTCACATTGCCTTTAGGATTTGGAATTGTTTAGGAAGGTATTTGTCCTGATCCTTATGACTGCAACTGGCTAAGAGAGGTAGCTAACTGCCCAATCTGAGTTTGCATATCCTGAATTATTGCCTAGATGGTTTGTTGGAACTACATGTTCTACTGGGCCATTTGCTTCAGCAAATCCTCTATACTAGATTGAGAAGAGGTGGAAGCTGGTTGTTGGACTTATGGTTGCTGCTGAAATGGTGGTCTTGGTGGTTGAGAAAGTGATCTCCATTGTTGTTGAAATGAGGGTCTAGAGGGCTGCTGTAATGGTTGTGCAACATTGCCATAGCTGAAATTCGGATGATCTTTCCAACCAGGATTGTATGTGCTGGAATATAGACCATACTTCTGCTGATTACCAGAAAAAATACCATTGACTGCAGCTTGTTCTGGGTTAATAGAGGAACCATCTTGGAGTGTAGGGCAAGCATCAGTATAATGTTCGGGTGAGGTACAGATGCCACACACCGTAGCCATATTATGGTTTTGTTGTTGTCCAATAGCCAACTGCCTTAGCAATGAAGTGAGCTCCTCCAATCTGTTTTCCATTCTCTGTTGGTCAGTAGGACAAGTTTGCACTTTATGGACTCCCATTGTTTGAACATCCATCCTAGTACCAAAACTGTTATGCATTTTCTGCCATATTTTCAATCAAATTTCTTGCAGCAGTAGGAGTCTTGTCCACTAAGGCACCACCAGAGGCAGCATCAACCATGTTTCTATCCATAGGTATTAGACCCTCATAGAAATACTGGATAAGCAACTGATCACTGATTTGATGATGAGGACAGCTTGCACATAGCCTTTTGAATCTCTCCCAATACTCATGCAAAGTCTCTCCAGAATTGTCTTATACCACATATTTCTTTTCTCATTGTTGTAGTTCTGGATGCAGGGAAGAACTTCTCTAAAAATAGCTTCTTCATATCATTCCAACAAGTCACAACACAAGGATGCAAATAGTATAACCAGTCCTTTGCAAAATCAGCAAGCGAAAAAGGAAAGGCTTTCAGCTTGATATGTTCTTCCGGTATGCCCTGTGGTTGCATGGTTGAGCAAACAATGTGAAACTCCTTAAGGTGCTTATGTGGTTCCTCACCTGCAAGACCATGAAACTTGGGAAACAAATGAATCAATCTAGATTTAAGCTCAAAAGGCATATCAAGATCACGATATTGAATTCTCAAAGGTTGATAAGTAACATCAGGAGCAGCAAGCTCTTTAAGAGTCCTATTGTTATAAGCGATCTCAATTTCAGATTCAATTACAGAAACAGAAACAGATATATAATCACTAATACTAGAAAGATCAGAGTTAGGCTCAGGCTCAGGTATAATTCCAAATTCAAATTCAATTCTTTCACTAAACCTATTTGCTCTATTAAGTGTGTGGAATGTTCTTTCAATCTCAAGGTCTAATTCAAACAAGTAATTATCAATAAGGGATCTAGTACTCATGCACAATGTGAACCAATTAACACTTACTATTTGGTTAAGCCTAAAAAATAGGAAAATGAGACAATTCTACATTATACTACCTGAAACAGTGAACAAACAATTAGCAACTAAATAAGACTACTCCTAAAATGATCAAATAACTGAGAATGGTCCCCGACAACAGCGCCAAAATTTTGACAGGTGCCGAACCCACCAAAATTAATATAATCGAATTAAACCCTACTTGTAGCAAGTTATCAACCCGAATCATCTCTCAAAGGACCAACTCAGAAATTTAATCAAAGTTAAGCAAGCAAATTAAAAAGGTTGGGGGGATGGGTGTTTATAAGCACGAAAATTAACAAGACAAAGACTAATTAAAATTGGAAAAAGTTACGTAAAAACAACCAATCCAAGGGAATGACAGTTACCGGGTTTGATTCATCTTTAATCACAAGAGAACATACAAATGTTAATTAAGCCCTTGAATTCGAATTCCAAATAGAAGCCTAAATGGAACCTGTTAATTATGGAGCCAGAATATCTCTTAGATATTTGAGAGAATATTCTGGTACAGTTATTGTAAATATTCTGTAATTAATAGGTCAGGTTATTACTTTCCTAAGTTAGAAAAACAGCTAATCTTATTTCTTTATTAGCAGCTGATTTCAAGGGATTTGTCTCCCTAATGATTCTCCAAGGTCTCTCCTTTTAAAGAGACAATCTGTACATTCCAAATTATGAAATAAACATACATGTTTATTTTTTCAAGTTGGTATCAGAGCAGTACTCTGCTCTGCTCTACCGGCCCTAGTGTTTTCAGTCCAAATGGCTGGGGCTCCTGCAGACCCTGTATCAGCTGCTTCGACCCAGCCGTCCACTGATCCTATCACTATTGTAACTCGTGGTACTGAGCCCAAACTGTCTTTGGGAGAGTCCCACTCTATTCAGATTACTACAATTCGCCTAAACGGGGTGAATTTTCTACGATGGTCTCAATCTGTCCATATGTACATTCGCTGAAGAGGTAAAATAGGGTACTTGATTGGTGACACAAAACCACCAGCCAAAGATAGCCCATAGTATGTTGTTTGGGATGCAGAGAACTCTATGATTATGACTTGGTTAGTCAATTCCATGGATGAAGATATCAGTTCCAACTACATGTGCTACTCTACAGCAAAAGAGCTTTGGGAAAATGTGAATGAGATGTACCCTGATATGGGTAATAAGTCTTAGGTCTATGAGTTAACCTTGAAGATGGGAGAGATTAGACAAAAGGGTGAAAGTGTCAAAAAGTACTTCAATACTTTGAAGCGGATTTGGCAAGACCTGGATCTCTACAGTACATACGAATGGAAGTCAACAGAAGATGCAAAACATCACAACCAAATGGTAGAAGAAGGTAGAATTTTTAAATTCCTTGCAGGTCTTGATGATAATCTTGATGAAGTGCGGGCCAGAATTATTGGTAGAGCTACTCTTCCATCAATTGGTGAAGTTTTCTCAGAGATAAGGAGAGAAGAGACTAGATGAGGTGTTATGCTGGGAAAAAAAAGATTAGTATCAACTGATACTACTGCTTTAACTATTTCTGATGCTTCCGCCAACAAGAGTACACATTCCTACCAAAGGAGAACTGATGAGACCAATCGTGTATGGTGTGACTACTGCAATAAGCCTCGCCACACCAGAGAAACTTGCTGGAAACTGCATGGTAGACCATCACAATCAAAGGGAAAATCCAGCCGTGTTTCCCTTGCAGCCCATGAAGCTGAAAAAAGTTCTATCAGTAAAGAGCAAATTGATCAACTTCTGAAATTGCTAAAATCCAGTTCTTTATCTAGTAATCCTAGTGCCTCTCATGCACAAGCAGGTAATTTTAATATTTCTAGTGGTTTATCTTGTATGTCAAATTCAGTACCTTGGATCATTGATTCGGGTGCATCTGATCATATGACCAGTTTGTCCTCTTTATTCAAAACATATATCCCTTGTTTTGGTATAGATAAAGTGAGAATTGCAGATGGTAGTTTCTCTTCTATTGCAGGAAAAGGTATTATAATGTTATCCCCAAATATTGACTTAAAATATGTCCTACATGTGCCAAAACTTTCCTGCAATCTTTTATCCGTTAGTAAACTTTGCAAAGATTCCAACTGTCAAGTAACTTTTTTGGATTCTCATTATGTGTTTCAGGACAAGACTTCAGGGAAGATGATTGGCAGTGCTAGGATGATAGGTGGACTCTACTATTTTGAAGATGATTCCACCAACAATAAAGTAGCTCAAGGTCTAAATGGTATATGTTCACCATCAGTCCGAGAACAGATTATGCTTTGGCATCTTAGACTAGGACATCCTAGTTTTCAATATCTAAAACACTTGTTTCCAGGTTTATTTCAGAATGTTGATTGTTCCGTGTTTCAATGTGAAAGTTGTGTTCTCGCTAAAAGTCATCGCATCTCCTATACTCCTAAAACCTATCGTGCTTCAAAACCTTTTTATTTGATTCATAGTGATGTTTGGGGTCCCTCAAGCATTACAACTTAATCAGGAAAAAGGTGGTTTGTAAGTTTCATTAATGACCATACAAGGTTGTGTTGGGTGTATTTGATACGTAATAAATCTGATGTAACAACTCTATTTGAATTTTTTTTCAATATGATTGAGAATCAATTTAACACAAAAATAAGTATTCTCCGTACTGATAATGGCACTGAATACTTTAATAGTTGCCTTGGAATTTTTTTTAAATAAAAAGGGAATACAACATCAGTCTACATGTCCTAACACACCCCAACAAAATGGCCTTGTTCAGAGGAAAATTAGACATTTACTTGAAACTGCTCGAGCTCTTATGTTTGCTATGCATGTGCCAAAATATTTGTGGGGAGAAGCTGTCTTAACAACATCCTATTTGATTAATAGGATGCCATCTAGTGTGCTGAAATTTTAGACACCTTTAGATAGTTTCAAAATCATTCACCCTGATTGCAGATTGTATGCTGATTTACCTTTAAAATTTTTTGGTTGTACTGTATTTGTTCATTTATTCAGTAATTCTAGGTCTAAACTTGATCCCCGAGATGAGAAATGTGTTTTTATTGGTTATGCACCTAATCAAAGAGGATATAAATGTTTCAATCCTGCTACAAAGAGGATCTATATCAGTATGGATGTCACTTTTATGGAACATCAACCTTACTTTCTTAAAAATTCTCTTCAGGGGGAGATAAAGACTAATGAAGAGAACTCTCAACATAAGTCTTTACCTTTTTCCATTTTGCATCCTATTACACTTGTTAAAGATATTGAAAATGATAAAGAGGTGCTGCCACCTGAAAATGATAAAGAGGTGCAGGCACCACCTATAGAAAGTTCTCAGACTGGGGGAGAAATACCACAACTTGATAAAGAGCTATGTGTTTTTGTAAGGAAGAACATACGACAAAAGAATCCACCTATCATCCCAGTCGTGGAGCAATTAGATTCCCCGAAAATCTTACCTGAACTTGGTCCAGATAATATTGAACCCTCTCATTTAGATTCTGATCTTTATGTTCCTATCGCTCTTAGAAAAGGAGTTAGAACTTGTACAAAAAAGAGTGCTAATACTTGTAGCACAAATCATCCTATTTCTAACTTCCTTTCCTATCAAAATTTATCTCAAAGACATCAAGTTTTTACTTCTAGAATTACCAATCTGTTTGTGCCAAGAAACATTCAGGAAGCTCTAGATGATCCGAACTGGAAATTAGCAGTTATGGAAGAAATGAATGCTCTTAAAAGGAATGAGACTTTGGAAATAGTTGAATTACCAAAAGAAAAAAGGGCAGTAGGTTGTAAGTGGGTGTTTACTATCAAATGTAAGGCTGATGGAAGTATTGACAGATATAAGGCAAGGCTAGTGGCAAAAGGTTTCACTCAAACCTATGGGGTTGACTATCAGGAAACCTTTGCCCCAGTGGCCAAAATCAACTCCATAAGAGTGTTGTTGTCTCTTGCTATAAACTTTAATTGGCCTTTACATCAATTGGATGTAAAGAATGCATTCTTAAATGGAGATTTGGAAGAAGAAGTGTTTATGAGTCTACCACCTGGATTTGAAGGAAATTCAGGAAAAAATCAGGTGTGCAGATTGAGGAAGTCTTTGTATGGCCTAAAACAATCCCCAAGAGCTTGGTTTGAACGCTTTAGGAATGTTGTTAGAAGCTTTGGCTATGGTCAAAACCAGGAAGATCACACACTGTTTTACAAACATAATGTGAATGGTAAAATTGCTGTTTTAATTGTATATGTTGATGACATCATTTTAACAGGAGATGATGAGGGTGAACTTCATTTCTTGAAGAAAAAACTGGTGAAGTGTTTGAGATTAAGGAACTTGGTTCTTTAAAATAATTTCTTGGAATAGAATTTGCTAGATCTAAAGAATGTATATTCATTAATCAACGAAAGTATATCCTTGACTTGCTGAAAGAGACAGGTTTATTGGGATGCAAGGCAGCCGAAACACCTGTTGAACCTAATATTAAACTTCAGCCAGCTAAAGCAGAAGATGTCATTGACAAAGAAAAGTATCAAAGACTTGTCGGAAGGTTGATTTATTTGTCTCATACACGTCCAGACATAGCTTTTGCTGTAAGCATGGTAAGCCAGTACATGCATTCACCCGGTCCTGAACATTTTCAAGCTGTGGATAGAATTCTAAGGTATCTAAAAGGATCCCCTGGAAAAGGATTACTATATAGAAAGCATGGTCATTTACAGGTGGAAGTCTATACAGATGCAGATTGGGCTGGTAGCATTGTTGATAGAAGATCCACATCAGGTTATTGCACTTTTATTGGAAGAAATCTTGCCACTTGGAGAAGTAAAAAACAGAATGTGGTTGCTAGAAGCAGTGCAGAAGCAGAGTACCGATCCATGGCACAAGGAATTTGTGAAGTTTTGTGGATTGACAAAATATTGAAGGAACTAAAAATACAGAGTCCTAACCCAATAAAACTGTATTGTGACAATAAATCTGCAATTTCTATTGCTCACAATCCAATTCTACATGAAGAACCAAGCATGTGGAGGTTGACAAACACTTCATTAAGGAGAAAAATGGGCAGAACTGTATTCCTTATATCCCAACTAAAGACCAAACAACAGACATTTTGACAAAGGGTTTGCCAAAGAAGGATTTCAACAATATTGTTAGCAAGCTGTCCATGGAAGATATTTTTAAACCAGCTTGAGGGGGAGTGTTAATTATGGAGTCAGAATATCTCTTAGTTATTTGAGAGAATATTCTGGTACAGTTATTGTAAATATTCTATAATTAATAGGTCAGGTTATTACTTTCCTAAGTTAGAAAAACAGCTAATCTTATTTCTTTATTAGCAGCTGATTTCAAGGGATTTGTCTCCCTAATGATTCTGCAAGGTCTCTCCTTTTAAAGAGACAATCTGTACATTCCAAATTATGAAATAAACATAAATGTTTATTTTTTAAAGTGAACCCATGACTTTACTACTAGAAATGTATCTAGAGTTTGATTAATTAAGGCAAACGAATTAAGCATCCGTTAAATCCAAAATTAAACATGAAAACTGAAATTCAATCAAGCTAGACATTTCATCAAACACCTTCAATGCAATCATCTAGATTCTGTTTTTCCATCTTTAAATATGAACTAATGAAGCCACTAATACATAAATTCAAGATTCCAACTCATTTAAGCAAACAAATATAGAATCAAGAATCAAAGAGAGGAAGAACATGAAAAACGAAATTAACATAAGATTAAGCAAATAGAACAAGATTTCAAAATCAAACCCATAGGAATGTCAACCCAAGTATTGGTTTAAGGAGTTTAACTCTCCATTGTTGTGGAGAAATAACTTAGAAAACGAAAATCCATGACCAAGAACATACAAAAACCTAGAGAAAATATGAAGAAGAAGAAGGGAAGGGAGCTATTTTCGTATCTGCTGTATTCTGCCCTGTTTCTCATTATAAAATACCCTAAAATAACAAATTAAACAATGCCAAACGTGTCCCTTTGGCCCAGCTTCAAGTGGCCACCAAAATTGCTCCAATTGGACCTCAAATGAGTGAGTTAGTCCCAATTTACTTTAGGATACTTCAGGATCCGAGACTGACTTTCCAAAGCAATTTACATCATCCAAACGAAATAATTTGGCTAAGTGATCTTCATGAAAGTTGTAGCCTAATGTGTCATATTAAAAATGGTGTTGGTCTCAGGTGCATACGACCTCTACAACTCAAGTTATGGCCCAAACAATGGTCTCTGTCCAAACTCCCGCAACAGCACCTCTGGTCACAATTTCAGCCCATATTTGACCCTTTTATCCTCCGAATTGGACCATGAGCTCTTCATGGAAGTTGTATATATATTTCTTATATTTCCTACAAAATTTGAATCACAATTTTCCAATATCTACAGCTAAAGTTATGCTCTAAAAACAGAAGCAATGTTAGGATGCCAGTTATGCTAAAAAATGCAATTAGGCCCAATTTCGGCCCAAAGTCATGAAATGCACCCAAGACCTATCAATTAAGCTCAAATGATATTTAAAAACAGTAAGTATGAGGGTTAAATACAATGTTAAAATATGTTCATCAGCTGACACCAGGGACAAGCCGAAGATGGTTTCTGCAGGGAAGGATGAAGCTAGGGTTCTTCATCAGATACTGAACAACACAATTTCCACAAGGCTGGGTCCAACGACAACATCTCTAAAGGTTACCAATTCTGCTTATGTCATCTTCTGACATAAGCAAAAATTAACCTGCCCAACATTCTGTTCAACAACTTCAGGAAATATGTAGTGAACAGGGATAGCAGCTTACAATTCCCTTTGGGGTGCTGCTGTCTAAAATCTTTGAGGCTCAACATATCTATACAATGTTGGAGTATGGGAACCCTGAGGATCAAGCTGTTTATTTGACGACAAAGGGACAGATTCCTGTTGTGTTTCGCAAGCAGAATCTGACTATGATGAATCTTGATTCCGTGATTCAAGTTCAGTTGGCAAAGAAGGAAGAACTTCTGAAGATTAAGGTTGAGCAGATTGAACTCAATGCTGGTGAAGCTGTTGGCCAAGCCATGCAGCCACAAGCAGCTAAACGAACCTCTCAAATGGCTTGTCCAACTGGTCCCAAAAGGCCATCTGCAGGAGTTGTGATCAGAGATGAGCCCAAGAAGAAAAGATTGAGAAAGATGATTCTTACTCCTACTAGTGAAGATGAGGATACAGAAGATAGGCATCCTATTGGGAAGACTCTAAAAGCCTTGAAGCAAGCACTATTTCAACTGTGCCAACTAGGCCAAGGCAACCCCCGAGGAAGGACAAACTACAAAGGACCTTGTGCCCATTCCTATTTCAACTCATGTTGAGGTAATTCCATCTACCCCAACTTTGGTAAATTCTTCTAATGCTACTGTTCTCCAACCCACTGTGGTTGAGATTGTTAATACTGCTTCTGTCACTCCATCTTTACCACCACCAGTCACACTACCATAACCACCACCTAGATCACCTACACAAAACCAACCTTCCTCTCCTCCACCACAACATGTGTTGGAACCAAAGTAATTTGGATTAAATAATCTCTAAGTTTTGATGTTAACAATAAGGATTAAATTTGTGTAGCAAAGTGTTAGCTTTAATCTAACAAGTGCCTTCAGTCTTGAAGGATCTCTGTTTTTATAAATTAAGTCTATCTTCTTTGCAATCCGCGTCCATATATTCTGTATTGAAAGTTTTCCAGAGTGGTCGAGTCCACTCTATCAAGGATCTCCTTTAAACTCAAGTGCCACGTCAGTAGACGAGCGCTTGAATGTTTTTAGTAGACGGAGAAATTCTTTTTGATATAGACGTGAGCTTTTCTCCAATAATAACATTAGTTTTCCAATGCCACGTCACTGGACGGAGATTTTAAATGTCTCAAGTACTGGCAAGACCGTTGTTTTATGTAGACGAAGTTTTGGTTGCCACGTTAGTGGACGGAGCCTTAAAACTCTTCTTACTCACCTTGCCTTTACTATTGTTTTGCTGGACGAAGAATTTTGAGCATTTATATCAATCTGAACCAAAGCGAATTTATTTCATATGATTGATATTTATTTCATATATTTATAATGGTCCTTCTCATTTTCTATTAACGGTTTTTATTGTCTTGTTTCAATGAGAGAGACATAGTACAAATAAGGAATTGCAAAAAGCAGAATAGTACAATGCAAAATGTTGTGTACCCTGTCACCTTTTACGCTGAAATAGCTGGAACTTGTACAAGGAAGGCAAGACTGTTTTTCAAGTTGCATTTGCTCAGAGGTGTGCCATTACATGCAAGAATTTTTGTCACATAGTACAAAGGCCACGAGCAAGCTGAGTCACAACGGATACTTACTTGGTTGATTCTATCACTAAACGGAAAATTCAAAAACAACCGTTGATGATTCTGAAGAGAAGATCAAGGACCCTATAAATAGAAGACTAAGGCTTTTGAAGAAACAACTTTTGCGCATAAGAAATCTCAAGAAATCTCTTGCGAGCAAATATTCTCTTATTCTTTCAAAAAGCAAAAGTCTGTAATATCATAGTTTGAATATTGCTATAATATTCATCTGATCTAAAACTTTCATATTCTCACACATAGTGAGTTAGAAGATCAAAGAAATCAAAAACTCTTTATTAGAGGTAGAGCCTGAAGAGGCTTGGTAAGAAAGAAATACTTGTGAGCCTGGAGAGGTGTTGAATACTTGCTGTAATCTATTTGAAAAATAGTGGAGAAATCCTTCAAGTAGAAGGGACTGGACGTAGCTCTTGGGTGGAAGAGAGTGAACCAGGATAAAACAACTTGTGTGAATCTTCTAATCCCTTATCTCTGTGGTTTTACGTGTTTATACTAACTGTGGGGATTTGAACTTGAATTTGTTATTCTTTCAAAAGATTGTTTTTCTGTGTGCTTTATTCTGCCTCTTTATCTTTGTGTGAGAAAACTATTCTTGAAAAGGTTGTTTTCGAAAATTATTAACAAACACAATTCAACCCCCCTTCTTATGTTTGCCTGTGTCAACTTCAGTTGGTATCAGAGCTCAGCCTCGAAAGGGTTGAGCATCTAACAAGTGCTGAGGAAGTACGATCCTACCACCATGGATGCAGAAGGACAAGCTATCAACAGACCTCCACTCTTTGATGGAACTGATTATGACTATTGGAAGAAGAGAATGATGGCCTTCCTAGATGCGCAGAACTTAGACATCTGGGAACTGATAGAGAATGGCTATTCTGAGCCAAAAGGTGAAAATCAAGCAGTGTTGGCTAGAGCAGAATGGAGTGTTGATCAAAAAGCCAAACATCAACTAAATCTTAAAGCCAAACATTACTTGATGTGTGCTATTACTAGATCAGAACATGATAAGGTTCACAGCTGCAACACAGCAAAGGAAATCTGGGATACACTGCTCTTGCTCATGAAGGCTCATCACAAGTGAAGGAGTCAAAGATAAGCATGCTGGTTCCCCAGTATGAACTCTTCAAGATGACTGATCATGAGACTATAGATCAGATGTTTGGAAGATTTCAAACAATAACAAACAGTCTCAGATCTCTGGGAAAAATATATGAGAATAGAGATCATATCAGAAAGATTCTGAGAAGTCTCTCCAAGCAGTGGAGACCGAAGGTCACTGCTATTCAAGAAGCTAAGAATCTGAATACTCTCTCTCTGGAAGAACTTCTAGGATCATTAAAAGTTCATGAGCTTGAACTAAATGAGGAAGACAATTCCAGAAAGGGAAAGTCCATTGCTTTAAAGGCAAAGAAAGCAAGCTCTTCAAAAGTCCTCAAAGCTGCTGAGTCTTCAGATGATGCTGAACCTTCAGACAGTAATGAAGGATCAGATGAAGATGAATTATCTTTCATCTCCAGAAAGATACAACATATGTGGAGAAGAAAAGGTAATTTCAAGAGAAAGCCATTCAACAAGAAATTTTCTAAGGAGAAATCAGACTCCAAAGAAAAAGGTCCATCTCTGTGCTTTGAATGCAAAAAGCCAGGCCATTTCAAAGCTGACTGTCCTGACCTAAAAGAGAAGAAGAAGTTCTTCAAGAAAAAGAAGGGCTTAATGGCTACATGGGAGGACTTGGACTTATCCTCATCAGATGAGGAAGAGGAAGCAGAGGAAGAGGCAAACATTTGCCTCATGGCTGACACATCATCAGAAAATGAATACACTGATGATGATGAGATCTGCTTAACAACAGGAAAGAAACAAACATCCTGGTACTTGGACAGTGGATGCTCACGTCACATGACGGGAGAAAAGTATATGTTCCAAGACCTTAGACATAAGGATGGTGGCTGGGTGACATTTGGAGGAAACCAGAAAGGAAAGATCACTGGTATAGGTAAAATCGGTAAACATCCTTTTCCCTCCATTGATAATGTTCTTTTAGTGAATGGTTTAAAACATAATCTACTGAGCATAAGTCAATTATGTGACAATGGATATGATGTTTCTTTTAATAAGAACATGTGTTATGTCAAGAAAAATGATGGATCAATCTTATTCACTGCTAAGAGGCAAAACAACTTATACAAAATTGACTTGGAGGACCTCTCAAATCAAAGTGTCTCATGTTTAGTGTCCATTGAAGATGAACGTTGGATTTGGCATAAAAGGCTAGGTCATGCAAGCTTGAGATTAATCTCAAAGCTAAATAAGCATAACCTCGTGAGAGGATTACCAAACCTTAAGTTCAAATCTGATGCTCTCTGTGATGCATGTCAGAAGGGAAAACAAGTCAAAGGTTCTTTTGAATCTAAGAATATTGTAAGTACCAAGAGACCACTAGAACTGCTACACCTTGATCTTTTTGGTCCAACAAGGACTGCTTCTATCAGTGGTAACTATAAGATATCTTGTAAGTACTTAGAATTCTTTCGCGTATCAACGTGACTGTGATTGATGGCTCTTCACGGACCATGCCTAACAAGTTGAATTAATTTAAAGTTAGATTACAATTTGAATTAAAAATAAACAAATATGATAGGGTAATGATCGTACCTAGTATGCATGAGCATACGAAGTTAGAATCCAACTATGCATGGTCTTGTGACAACATTGGATTCACACAATTATGTTGACCACCCCCACTTTGTATCCTTCTACTTTAGTGACTTTTTCAACAAGATCGCTCTCAGCCTCCATAGGCATCATGTGACATGATTTGGGCACTTGACATAATAAATGGTTGATTTAGATTCAGCAACTTTGAAATCCCGATGAATATTCATGGAAGAATGTTTAACAGCCATTTGAACAGCCTATTTACTATTGTATCGCAAGCCAATATACAATTCATGACCCACTTTCCACAATCATGTAACATCCACGCCTTCGAATTCTATCTCCTGGTCAGGATGGTCCCAGCTTACATAATTAAAATTGGGGGGTGGGGGTGGGTTGAAGAATGCACCATGTGATTGACCTATAAGTAAGTAAAAATGAATAAATTTCCAATTTTGATCATGATATTAATAATTATAACATTAATAAGAATATAAAATGATAGCATTGATAATAAATAATTATAATTAATATTGTTAATTGTTGAAGGAAACCATCCTGTTTGATGTGGGACAAAACCACCAAGAACTACCTATGAAATCGGAGCTGCAACAATTCCAGGTGACGCCAAAGTGGATAAAACTATATTGGAACCCTGTTCAACCTCGTCCTCGGTGTCCGATGAACCACTACTTGGTATATCATCTTCCTCATCATCTTCATTTGACTCAACCTCCATCTCACTCGCCCAATCTTCATCTTCGTCATCTTCGTCATCTGCATATGACCCAAGGGTTACCAGCACATTTTGTTATTCGAAATTACTATCCAATGACGATACAGGGAATGTGGAACTGCCTGCAACATTAACATAACTCAAGTGTTGACATCCACAAATTTTGGTAAAAACCATTCAACATGCACTCCACATCTCGATCATCAGCAATTTCAAAAAGAATATATTTTGACGGGTTGTCACATATCATATATCTGGTCACAATTTTTAAACTGGTTGATTTGGTTCCAGCCTCAACTTAGAGTGAATCTTTGTCCTCAAACGATCGTAGCCGATTCCACGTTTTATTCGCACTGTTACTTGGTCCCCTTCGAATGTAATTCCTTCTGGTCTATCGAACACTCTCACATTCGAATACACAAACACTGCAAGTTGGCTCATGATATATGCCCTACAATAGTAACAAATAAATAACAATAACTCATAAATTTACAATTTCTAACAATAACAATATTAAAAATGATTAAGACTTACTAATACTAATAATGATACTTATAAAATAAAATAAAAATAACAACAATATATATACAATAATAATGATATTAATAATATTAGCATGATATTATAATAAATATATAAACTTAATAAAAAATAATATAACAACATCATTACCGCAAAATTAAAATAAAATTATTAAAAGATGTATAGTAGAAATATATGGAGATTAAGAGAATGAGTAGTGTGCAGTTTGTAAATTAGGGTATGGTATTTGTACGTTGGGTAGTCTGATGAGTGAGGGGGTGGGTAGGGTTAAATGGGGTGGGTGGGGAAGGGGCCCGGCGTGCGCCACGTGACACAATGCGGGGAAGGCTCCAGCTGCAGTGGCGCCTTCCCTGCGTTTCGCCATGTGGCGTTGCGGGGACGGGGGAGCAAGCTACTTTTTTACTACTTAGTCAGAGTGACGCCTTTGAAGCAGCCACTTGGACTGGCGCCTATCACCTGTCAGGCAAAAAAAATAAAATATGTCAGCGTGTCATATAGGACCCCCCATTGGTAAATAATTTTAAAAGGACCCTAAACTGATAATAAGTCTCTAATATAACACCAGTTTGGTTAAAAAGCCCCAAAATACAACATGAACTAGCCATAATCTTTTTCACCCGTTTCAAAAAATTGACCAGTTAAGTTAACCTAACATATTTAGAAGAAAGTTAAAACAAAATTGACCCTACACTCATTTTGTTTGTTAGTTAGTTTCTATATGACGTCACGTGTGTTATATTTTAAGTTGATGACATGTAAGACGCCAGACCACTTGGCGCCATTGAAAGAGCCAAGTTGAGTGCCATCTTTGACCAATAAAATATACATAAAAGGACACGTGTCACATTTTGATTGGGCCATTCTAATATTTTTCATTAAAACAAGTAATCACATGGACATGTGGCGCTCCGTGGTGGAATGTGCCACTGCACACCGGGCCGTATAAGGTGCCAGTTGTAGTGGCACATTCAACAACAAAGACCACATGTCCCCACATTTCCCCCAACCCCCAACTGCATCCTTCATTTCCCCCCTCCCCAACCATATGTTGAGACAAAAACCCTCTTGAATTAAGGTTTAAATGTGACAAACTTTATTAAAGAAATTTTAAATGTTTCTGATAAGAGAAAGACTAATGGTTGAACTTAAGACATGTCAATTAAGAACAGGAACATGTTGGTCTATATTAAAAACATCTCAGAAAGTAAGTTTGAAAATTCAGAAAACTACAATACAACTTAGTAAGGTTGCATGAATATTTTGAAAGCCGCAAAACTACTAACAAAGGTATAAGTCATAAATTGTTCAACCATTCTGAATAGTCAAATGGTCAAGACAAGATGGACAAGACATTTCACATTACAAGAATTAAACCAGAAGCATCAGAAGGTGCTTAGAAGGTTCATGCTAGCCTCAAAAGATAATATCTAACCATCAGAAGCTTTATTAGAAGCTACTGAAGGCTATAAAGGAAACAAGCTTCTGAATATCTTGCAGTAAGGAATATGATCAATCATTATAAATTAAAAGTTTTCTATCACAATCATAAAGCAGCTTGAAAGGTCCATCAGAAGTTTCTGCACTTAGAAAGGTCAAACCATGAGAAGCTTGTTAGAAACCGTCATTAGAAGCTTCATCTGAAAGTTGTATTAGTAGATACATCGGAAGCTGTATCAAAAGCTACATCATAAGTTTCATTAGAAGATCCAACATAAGCTTATCAGAAGTTGTATCAAAAACTACCAACATTGAATGACTGCATAATAAATTCAAATGATTGAAGAATAAAGAATGAAGAATTAATTGCGCAGAGTAAATGCTCTTGAGTTATTTCTATATATCTTATTCATCTTCATGGTCTTCTCTATTTATAACCTTCAATCAATTTAAATCCGTTAGAGACATTCATTTGAGAATTTTGGCTTCAAGCAGAGCTCTATTAAATGCAATAGAGTCATTCTGGGGAGCCATTAATGCTTAGGAAGGTTGCTTGTACTCTAACAAGAGAGGTTCAGTGCTTTATGCTTTTGTAGTAGCCAAATCAAAGTTCTTCAGGTTGCTTTTGTACTTTGATGTGTATATTTTCCTTTTCGTGTAACTCCAAGTTGTACTAGGGAATAAAGCATCTTAGTAGCGCTCATTTTCTGAGTTACAAGGTTGCTTTTGAATATCTGGTCTTCTGAAATCTTGATCTTTATATGAGGAACTTTAGCATCTTCTGACTTGAGTGGACAGCACATGAAAGTCTTCAGTCTTGAATTAGTTCTTCACAGAGTGTCAGCAGACGGGTGAAGATAATTTCACTAGACGAGTTAACTCTTCTTCAAAAAGTCAATGCCTTGAGAATTCTTCAGACAAGTGTAATTGTCTTCATCAGACAAGGTAGGTTCCTTCATTAGACAGGTGTTCTCTAACTTTGACCATTTTGACTTAGAGTAGACGAGTGAATAAAATAACTTCTTAAAATATTAATCTACACACTAAGTAGACAGGTCAGTAAACAATGAATAGTTCATTTAAATCATTGACAAATGTTTAGTTTTCATCAAAACTAGGGCAAATGCACATCAGATATTTGGAGACTCAACACTAATGTACATCTGAAAAGTCCATTAGAAGTGTGATTGAGCTCTTTTTCGTAAAGGAGATCCAATCAAAAAGTGTTAAAGAGCCGTTAGAGAGTTTTAACTAAACTTTTCATTGTAAACTCTATTTTCTCCCAAGCTAGTTAGTGAAGAACTAGTGTTGGTTTGAGAGTGTTAATAAGCCTGCAAAGGCTTGGTAAAGAATACTAGTGTAAGGCTAAAGACTCTGCGAACAATACTTGTATACAGCTTGCAGAGGCTAGAGAAAGAATACTAGTTGTGTGGATCTGAAGAGGTAATGAAGAATACTCACTTTGTGAAGGTCTGAAGAGGAAGCGAAGAATACTTGTATTTGGTGTTCAAATGGTGGAAACATGCAACTTGTGTAGGGACCCGATGCAACCTAGATGTTGTTTGAGTGAACCAGGATAAAAACCTGTTGTTCAGTATCTCTATCCCTTAGTCTTTTTATTTTGTGCACTTTTAAGTACTTGATGTTCATAGCAAGTTTCTGGGTTCAAGCTTGTGAGTACTTTCTGAGAAGTAGAGCAAGCTTCTGAGCATTTTTTATTGTATGTTTATAACTTATCAATGTCTCCGAACGAAGCTTGTAATAATCACTATTGTTTAATAAAAATATATTAGTTCATTTTTTAGAAGCTTGAAATTATATCTTTAAGCTTCTGAACATTTCTGAGTAGATAAACAAGCTTATAAGGTTTTTCTTCTAAGGCTAGCCTGATGTGGGTTCAGGCTTTATAGGGTCGGGCCAAAAAGGCCCAAAATCGATATGGACTGGAAAATAGGTGCCCAAGCCCAGCCTTATGCGGGTTGTGGGCTTTTTTGGACCGGTCCGATATTTTTTATTTGTATTTTCAACCATTTTCATGTTTTAAAACCAGACCGGAGATCGAATCGATGATGTCTCTGGGTCATGGTTCAATTGGTTCAACCGATTTAACCAACGGTTGAATCGAATGATATATATATATATATATATATATATATATATATATATATATGTGGATGTACTTAGCTAATTTTGAAATAAGTGAATTTTGAACATCAGACCCTAACAGCCTTGCAAGCTGTAACACACTCAGCCCAGTTTTCGAAATCACCATTCATGCAATAGTCTTTTCATTTCCTTTCATAAATGATATTTTATTTCACTTGTTTACCTTTTGGTTATCTTCATTCTTTCATTCACCCTATTCCCTCTTATTCTTTTTCTACGACAACACAACACTGCTGGGGAGCCTCCTAGAGAATGCTTTTCTTTTAGACGCGCTACTGTTGCAGCACCGCCACACCCCTTCACGACGTGGTGGTGGACGAAGAGTCACCGCCCGATTTCCTTCCACCGACCCATCTTGGTAACCGACCGGTTTTTGAAAAACGGGAACGGTTTCCGGTTTTTCCGGTTCAATTCCGGTTTCAACGGTTCTATCGTGGTTCCTTGGGACTACCGACTTTTGTGAGTGGACCGAATGTAGACACGACCGGTCCGGTCCGGTTTTTAAAACACTGTTTAGACTAGTAGTTTTTTATTGAAAAAACTATATAAGTGTCTTAAACAAATATGCTAATTACAAAGATGCTATGATTTTTTTTTTAAAAAATTATTAATACATTCTCCAGCTATGTTATGTATATTGACATTAGCACTTATATCCTTGTTTATGGGGCTACCACATTGGAACACAATGTGACATTGGCAAGTATTTAAAAAAAAAAAAAAAAACCATCTCTGTAACTGCGGACATGCTAACTATTCTTCCAAAAAAATGTTAATTCAGCCAAACGAATTTACACCGATTTGTTTGTGTCTCTTAAACTAATAGTTATAGTCGCACAAGAATATCAAAAAATGAGAAAGTCCAACAATTGAAACAATGAAATTGTCCAACAATATAAACAATGAAAAAGTCTAACAATTGAAACAATGAAAAAGTCCAACAAAAACAAACTTCACAAATCACGATGAAAGTCCAACAGTAACAACGATATATTTAAAATCCTATGTTGTGGCATCAACATTGGCATTTAAGCCTCCAAGAAAAAGCTTTACATCTTCAAAATTGATGGCCTCTTGCTTGTCATCATCATCTCCAACTATGTTGGCCTTGTTTTAATTTTTTAAAAAAATTTTATGTTTCTAGTTAAATAAAAATGAATAAAAATTAAAATATATAAAACTAACCGGGCTACCCGAGTCCGATGCAGGCTAGCCCGATTCGCATTTGGGCTTCATAGGGTCGGGCCAAAAAAGCCCATAATTAAAATGGGCTCGAAATTGACTACCCAAACCTAGAGCTGTCAAAATGGACATGGCCCGATGGGCTGGCCCGTTTGTCCTGATATAATGGTTGGCTGGGTTGCCAAAATAGAACCCGAACAAAATTTGACCTAGCCAGGCCCGAAAATTTATTAGCCCATCGCGGGCTGACCCAGGATGGGCCGGGCCGGTCCGCTGGCCCGAAATATTTCGAGAAAGACAAAATATATATATATATATATATAGCTGCTCAATCTCGATCTATGATTGGTCCCAGACCCCTCGTGATTATTTTCTTCTATGTAGGTTCTTTGTGTTCTTTAAAAATCTGCCATTGACTAAAGAAATCAATAAATGAAAAAGACAGGATCACAAGTGGGATAATAAAATGGCCATATAATTAAAAGTTTTGATAGCTCGGTGTTCATATTTATTTATTTTTAACGTTGCTTGTACTTTTTTTTTTTTCCTTTTCTTATTCTTTTGAATTTGAACAATTTGATATGATCTTGTCACTTTTTCTCGTTTATTTTCTTTTATATCTTTTGAAAACGTAATTGTTTTTTAAGTGAATGATAAGTCAAATGTAACTTGATCAGTAAAAAATGTAACTTATAGAGATTTGATCCGTTTGGCTCGTAGCCCGCAAAGGGTTGGGTTGGGCTAGCAAATTAGCACCTGACTTAATTTTGGCCCAGCCTAATCCAGACCGAAAGGTGACTTGGCCCGAATGGACTGGACCGACCCGAATTAATAACTCTACCCAAACCCTATAATTCATCGGGCTTATTCGGGCTAGTTTGGTCGGACCGGCCCATTTTGCCACCTCTAATAAAAATCCTCAGAACAAAGTGTAGTATTTATCATTGTTTTGTGATAAATACTTCAACAAAGTCCATTATCTCTTTTATCATTCTTGCTTGGGATCTCTTGAGAATTCTGCTTGAGAATTTGATAGGGCATGAGCTTTGATTGGTACCTTGGTTTGTATTAGATTCTAACATTGACAAGTATACAAAGAGTCTCTCATCAAGGTTGATCTTGGTGAGAATAAATAAGGACGCAAGGAACTCCTGCATTTTTTTTTTTTGAAATGCCTCTTCGCATTTAAAGAAGAGTAGGACATTGTCAGCTAGCTGGGATATGAAATGTGATAGTGCCACTATCATTCATAACAAGTGTTGCACTTCTTTAATGGTGGTTATGCTTTTCATTTTTTTGATAGCCTTGCATTTTTCAGGGTTGGCCTTAATTTCCCAACTTGTGGGCATGAATTTTAGGAATTTGTATGCATGTACACCCAAAGGTGCACTTATCTGGGTCCAAGCACATGTTGTTTTTTCTAAACGACTCAAGTTCTCAAGCTAGATCTTTGTAGGGTTCTGCAGGAGTTTTAGAGGCCAATTCAACTTATTTTTGGGCTTTTGTGGCCTCGCTGATATTATTTTGTGGACCAAGTTAAAAGAGATTACCTTGGGATCATTTGGCTAGGGAATGAGTAAAAGGGATTGATTAGCATAATGAACTTTCAGAAAGGGTGGCATGAATTTAAAAAGAGTGGTCGTAGTAATGGTGGTGGTGGATGTAATTTGTTTAGGCTCAGGCATATGGATCGACAGTTTGCTAATTGGGTGCAATCTTCATGTTGGACCGTGCTTCGATCCTCTTGATGAGCATACCCATTTTTAAGATGCTCCAAACATTGCTTGAGTTGTTGAGTCAGTTCAGATGCCTATTCATTTATTATGTTTGCTTCCTCATTTATTTATGTTTTGTTTATTCTAGTTGTTGTCTTGGTTGGGGATGGTGGTCATGGTATTTCTACTATTGTTTGTAGCGTCACTTTTGGTGACAGGCATGGCTGTTTTGAGTGTGTTTGATGTTAGGAAATGAGTAGGGACTCGATTTTGATAATTTAAGAGATATAGAGAAAATGGGAAACCATTATTTTATTCCCACAAAAAACACTAGTGTTATGTGCCTTCTCTTAGTAGGCAATTTGGCTGGTGGCTGAACAAGTCAGTAGGTGTATAAGAAAATAAAATAAAAGATAAATGTGTGCCAGTGTGTAGAGTGTGAGAGAGAGGTAGAAAGAGAAAGAAAAGAATCGTGTATGGCATAAGGACGAGGAATGCGAGCAAGGATTTGGAGTTTGGTGTTTTTAATAACATTAGATAAAAATGAGATGAAAGAGATAAAAAATAATGAAGGGAAGAGATGAATGAGAAAATAAGATATGAGAGAGATAGAAAGAAAGACACAAGACACCAAATCCATTTTCGAGGAATGCCAGGGACACACTATTTTGGATACACTCTTTTTTATTGTCCATTTAGCCACCTATTAACTTGTTTACCACTTCATTAGGTTTAAAAAACAATTTTTTTTTTAACTTTAAATTTTATTATTTAATTAAATTTAATTTGGTTAAAGTAATGTTTTGGTCCCTATACGTGACACTGATTTTCAATTTGGTCCCTATACGTAAAAAATTATCAATTTGGTCCCTATACGTGACACTGATTTTCAATTTGGTCCCTATACGTAAAAAGTTATCAATTTGGTCCCTATACGTGACACTGATTTTCAATTTGGTCCCTATACGTGACACAGGTTTTCAATTTGGTCCTCATCGCTAATTGGTCCCTATATAAGAGTGACCAGATTGCAAATTATTATCACATGTAGGGATCAAATTGAAAATAATTGTCACATGTAGGGACCGATTTCAATTTTTTTTGTTGAATTGGTCCCTACATGTGACAATAATTTGTAATTTGGTCATCTTATATCGGGATCAATTAGCAGTGAGGACCAAATTGAAAACCAATGTCACGTATAAGGACTAAATTGATAACTTTTTACGTATAGGGACCAAATTGAAAACCAGTGTCATGTATAGGGACCAAAACATTACTTTAACCATTTAATTTAAACTTTACACGTTGGGAGGTGGCACAGTGATGGTGCAGGGCTGGGAAGTGGGGCTTCGTAGATGACGGCGGTGCGACGTCGAGCGATAAAACGAGGTGGGGTGGGTTGCGTTGGTGGTATGCGGTGGTTGACGGCCTAATAAGGTTCGGCTACTTGGAGAAAGCAGATGTCAGTGTTAGTTTGAGGATGAGGGCGGCACCTTTTCTGCCGGCAGTGGTTCTGGATGCGAAGATGGATGGCGAGCTATGGAGCGGTGCTGTGCGCGGTGTGGTGGCTTTGGAGGGAATTGGTTGCCGTGGTGGCTGCAACCTGTAATGGTGGTTTGTTGGGTTTTGGGAAAACGGGGTTGAAGCAGAAAGAGATATGATTTGGTTTAGCCGTGGACAGCCAAGGTGAAGGTCCTACAGGATGGCTTTTGAATTCAGAAGGGCCGTTACTCAGAGTGTGTTTGGGAAAGCTAGAAAAAAAAAATTATGCTGATAATCAATTTTTGTATAATCGATTATTGTGATAATCGATTATAATCAGAATCTATTTTTGTTTGGGACTGTTTGCTGAAAAGCGATTTTAAGATAATCTATTTCGTTTGGATGGTGCAAAAAAAATCACTTTTATATAATAAATTACAAAAAAGGGTATGTAGTTATTTGTATAATTTAATAATATTTGTTTAGAAGGTAGTTTTATAGGGGTAAACAGGGAAGAGAGTTTTTGAGAATGAAAAATAATCAAATCACAATAATCTTAAGCTAGAAAAAACTAGATGGCATAAAACAGCTTTTTTTTTCCTAAAAAAAGCTTTTTTATAAATTTAAGCAAAATGCCAAACATAATAGATTATCTATGAAACAGCTTTTAAGCTAAAAAATAGCTGAAACCAGGGAAAATAATCTTTCTCAAACATACTCTCAGTGGAGTATCCGCTGTTTGGTTTGGATTGATTTTGAGACCATAAGTCATCCGATCCAAAGATGAAAAGAGTATCCGGCTCGGTTCGGTTTTGATTCGGTTTTTATCGATACATCATTACATATTTATATAACATCAAAGAATTAAGATTATAAGCTAAATTGAATAAAATCTGAAACATATATATACTTATTTATATATTCATGTAATAACATTTCATAAAATATGTATAAAATAAATAAATATCATTATGAACTAGTTCTAAAACATCTTTCTTTTATGTTTGGAACTTAGAAATAGTAAAAAAATTATGTCAAATCAAACTAGTAAGTATTATTAGGAAAAAAACAACAAATAAAAAATCAATAATACAAAAAATAGAATATATATATATATATATATATATATATATATATATATATATATATATATATTAAATTTTACATATGCTGCTTAGTTAGGAAAAAGGAATCCAAAATCTGATCCGATCAGTTTTCATAAAATAAGATCAATAAAAATTTAATAGACATCGGTTTTCGATTTTTTTTTGGATCGGTTTGGATATGATTATCCTCAACTTCCAGTGTTTGGACCATTGAAATGTCATTTTTTTTTTACTTTTTACCTTTGCTGTAGAGTGTCGTAATTATATCAGTGACATTTTGGTTTTACCTTTGCTGTAGAGTGTCGTAATTATATCAGTGACATTTTTCTTCCTTTTTACATATTTCTGATGGGTACCTTATATTTCTTCATGGAAGACCTGGTTAACATTTTGCAGCTGTAGGAACTAATTTACAAATAAATAAAAAATGTTATACTAAGGTAAAAATGAATGTAAACTGTAATGACTAAAATTATATTTTAACCTAAAAAGAATAATTGAATTTTATATATGTTAGGTTTTACACATTCTTAAGTTGTAGGTAGGTTTTACATATTTAAATAATTGTTTGCAATTTTGACTTGTAAATGAATTGTTAGTCAAATGTGGGATGTGAGTGGTTGTCAAGCACATTTTCGTAAATTATAAATATTTATATTGGAAAATTGATTGATTTATGAAAATCAGAGAAAAAAATGCAATATTGGTGAGTGTTTAAAATTTTACTTGCTGTTTGTATTAATAGAGAAAGTTTAAACCTTTTACGTTCATAAATTGTAGTAGTGAAATTTATGGATGATTTGTTCTACGTATTTTTCTTATAATTAATTTTGTTTACCCTTGCAGCACTATCCTTAATCTATTTTTATTGTTTTAACATGGACCAAGCATAATTATCAAATAGAAATATAAAATATAGATAACTCTACTACCCATAATAAATGGTTGTGCAGCAAAATTGCGTGTTTCAGTTGAGAATCTTGGTGCCATGATTCTGATATGCTTGGTGAATCGAGCCAGCACCACCAGTTTCACCACATCAATGAAAATGGCGAAAAATCATACAAGAACCATAAAAAAGATGTCTTCTTAACATTCTCAGACCAGGGAACATCCTATATATCAAAAAGATGTCGCATGTTTAACCAAAAAAAAAAAGAGATGTCACAAGAACTCGTAAATAAATGAGATGGATGCACGCCCTTTGGAAAGGATGAATATAAAGGTAGATTGATTTAAATACCTATTAATGAAATCCAAGAGAAACTACAAAGAATGATATATTTTGTATGATTAAAGAGTTTCGAAATAAGAAGTCATAAAGAAATTTCGGAAACATAGGAACTTGCTACATTAGCATCTCTACAAATTGCCATATAATAATCAAGAACAGAAATCTTCCCGATTCATGATTGCCACTTCTCCCTTCACAAAACTTGGCAGTTGGATCTAGTTGACACAGACATGACTTTGTCTATATATTTTCTAGTAAATAGAGCCCTTTAGAAAGCTCTTTTGGCCTGTACAGTGTTCCCCAGTTCAAGCTTCCACCACACAGTGCACCTGTTTTAAGTGTTCTACTGTGTGATGGACAATGAAAACTACATGTTAGAATCATCCTCAGATGGCATCATATTCAGATCTGGTATCATATTCAGATCTGGTAACGGGGACCTGATTGCCTTAGAATCTGCTTCTTGTGGATGAGTATCAACTTCAGTGGCATTTGTGAGGGCCCTTGAAGTTGAAGGTACTATTCTCTGCTGGGGTTGATCAGGAAGTTTACACAGATGTTCATTAGCTGATAAACTTGGCTTGTCAAGAGGGGTTGAACCCAAATCAAGCTGGGAATCAAAAAGATTGAGGTAAGCAAGAAAGTAATGGAGATATCTAAAAATTATTGCAGTAAATATATGATTTTTTTTGTTATTGTTAAAGATATTTGAGTTTACCTTAATCCTCTTCAACCTCTCATTTCTAGCTTTCTGTGACTTAAAAGTAGCATTTTTATTAGCAATCTCCTGCAAACACATAGCAGATATAAATGAGTCTGAGAAAATTGAAGAGGGGAAGGGAGGGGTGGAGCTCAAAATTAAAGATTTGTTTATATGAGAAAGATCAAAACAACATTGATACCTCTCTTAAATGTATCCTTTCCTTAAGCAGGGAGCTTTCCTCTTGCATAAGCTCAGCATAGGTCTACAATATGGCAAAAAAAAAAGAATCATATACAGAGATGATATATCAGTAAGCAATGAGAGGCAATTGGCTTCTCAACTCAGAGATCAATGACCACGACAGAAATTTTAAAACTAATAATAATAAAGTAAAAGATACTTGTAAGGTAGTTTTACCTTTTTCCTTTTGTACTTCTTGGTGGAAGCAGAGTTTTCCCCATGTTCACCCCTAGCAGTACCCTGAAAATTTTAGTTATTAAAAGATAAGCACAAGAACACTTGGAAAAACACAATCACAATGAGATCAAAGAATGGGAGAGAGGGAATTGCGTTGATTTAAAAGAATGCAACAATAAAAACTATTGGTTAATTAAATCCATACAAAAGGTGAAGACTAAGGAACAACTCAACATAATTAGAATATGAAAAATAAAAAATCAGAGAGATTAATAAAAGAAAGTTTTTCAAAACACCAACCCAGACACACAAACTTGGCAAAGAAGCGTTGAATTCTTTAGGGTCTGGAAGAGACAACGCACGAGTTCAGCTAAACTAAGAAATTGGCTTACAAAAACAAAGAGGTTGTTTGACGCTTGCAACCTATAATAAATAAATATCAATATTTATTTAAATCAATCAAACAGCTAGGAAAAAACGCGTCCCATTAGTTAAGCCTTGGGACCTTGACAGGAAAACGCAGATCAAAGACGTGGCCATACCTTCAAGTTGCTCATTGTTCATTCTTCAAAAAGGAGACTCGAACCCAAAAAAAAAAAAAAAAAAAAACAAAGCGAAAGGGAAGGTTTTTCCCAAGTTGGAACTCAGACATATTCGAAGCTAATCCGCAGTGGACAGCTCACTCAGTCAGACACGCAAGTGCTGCCCCACAGTAACGCAAAGCATCGCTGTAACCTACCGCCAAACTCTAACTGCACCTGCACCAATGGCTTCAAGCCACGTCATTAGAGGCACGACGTGGCACGTGATGGCCCTCCTTTCAGTGCTCACTTCACTTGATCACGTGCCCATTATTTCTTTTTTGTTTTTGCAATTTTTTTTAGAATGGAATATATATATATATATATATAATTCAACCAACTTTAAATTAATTTCCCTAGTTGTCCTCCGATTTGGTCAGCTCAGAGCAACAGCAAATGCTGCCTGCATCCGCATCCTCAACCCAAATGAAACCCCCAAAGTTTGAAGAACTCAATTTTCGTATTTATTAAGGCATCAAAAACTGTCGCCCCTCATTGTCACCCTCGTGAACCTCACCTCACATCTCTGATCTGATTCCAAATGGATTCACCCATCAACGGTCCAGATTCCACCGTTTCTTGAAAGTTCCCTCTGGGCCCTGCTGCGAATAAGACGAACCCCTTTTCCTCACCAACGCAAGGAACGTCCAAGGTGTCATACCCAAACATCATCCACTTATCGAATATAAATTAATATTTAATATAATAATAATAAAAATATAATTAAAGCATAAGATTATATTAGATACGAACAAATCCACTTCGAGAAAAAATAGATATCAGATAATTGATTTGCACGATAATTCCACTGAACCATGCCACAACAAAAATTACAACCTGCTGCTAACTTCCACGAAACGCAGAACTGTTACCTATCCATCATCACGAACCCAACCTTGTATAGTACTTCCTCTAATCCTTTCCTCCCAGTCTCTCTACACCTATCTCCATCCAAATGATGGGACCCACTTACCCCCTCTCATTCTTTTTAATCCACGACAAAGCCCATGGCACTGCTTGGGAATTTCACCATTTCACAAATACTTTACAACAAACAAAAATAAGAATAAATAGTTAAATACTCCATTTTCTCTGAAAGCAAACTTTTTAGTTTATACTAGGAGTGCCAATGAAACCAGAACTAATATTATTATTTTAAAAATTAATTCATAAAAAACATGTTTAAAATTTTAAAACTAAATTAAAAATTTTATGACCAAACTATTATTAAAACAGATTTGGATTTTTTTAGCATAAAAATCACCTATTCACTCATCAATCATATATAGAGAATCCGTTTTCAAATAAAACGGTGTTTCATATATATCTTGGGGGAAATTTCTGGGAATGGCAAATGAGCAGATACGTTTATTTTTCTTTCTTTTTTTTGTATCCGACAAAAACCGTTCTCTCTAATAAGAGGGTAAATAGAATCTTAATTGGACCTAGTAAGGGTGTTTCGGTCAATTCAAGCGAGAAAATCGAGTGGCAGGTGACCCGGAAAAGAGGCGAGAAGAAAACGTGAACCTCGTCTTCCTCTCCGACTTCCATACCCGTGTGCTGTGTACGGAAAAATAACGCAACCTTCGAGGGCAATTCCGTCAACCTCAAATTTCAGAACAAAAAATTCCCAACATAAAAAGAAATAGAACAAAATAGTCAAATACATGAAAACGAAAAGGAAACCTTTGATGATAAACCCCCCTCCATGACCATGAAACGGGAAAAAAAATTAACAAAATAAAAAAAATTAAAATAAAATAGGAAGATGATAAATTCGCCCTTCGGCATCTTACAGGGGAAACCGAGAGGCTTAAAAGGTAAAATACGTTAATAGACGAAGGGCAAAACAGTCAAAACGTAAATAAACTTCATTTCAAAGGCAAGAATGTTCCATCGTCGATGACCGCGCACACACAAAGCCACCACAAACCGCCGGTGGCTACAGCCGTCTCCGGCGGAAATTGCGTGCACTTTATACGAAATTACGGTCAAAACAAAATGAGCGACACATCGGAAAACACATCGGAAAACAGAGGGAAAGAGAGAGAGATTCAAGAAAAAAAACGGTACAGAGAAAGAGAGAGAACCTTGGATCTGGCGGAACTGTTTGAATGAACGGTAGCGCGGCTAGACTCTTCGTTACCATCGGCGGTGGATGAAGGTGAGGCGCCGCCGCTCCAAGAAAGCGGCGTCGTAGGGCTGTATCTGGTTGAATTGGCCTCATCCTTCTTCCGAGAAACGACAACGGCAGCGACATCGGCGGCGGCGGCGCAACGAGATGCAGCGGTTAGACTGGTGCGCAGCCGCTTCGTTCCCCACCTGAGCCACGGCGGCGGCGATTTGGCTGAAACGGAGGCGGGTTTGGAGTTCTTAAGGCGGACCAGAAAATCGGCGACGACGGTGTCGTCCGCCATCGCGGCCCTCATCCAATGATCCATCACCACCATGGTGACGTCACTATGAGCATGCAACAGAGAAAGAGTGAACGAAAGAAACGAGAGAGTGTATGAGAGAGAGAGAGGGGAAGGAGTGAGAGAGGAAGAGGAAAAGCGTGAAAATAGATTTATATATAAAGAGAGTGTGTGTGCGAGAGAGAGATATTGGAGAGTGTGTGTTTTGGGTTTGGGGTTGGATTTTGAGGAGTGGTGAAGAGAGAGCAGATTCAAGTTATTGCATTTTATTGTTCGTCCTTCTTAGTAAGGGGTCGTGGGGTCCAGCACTTTTCTCCTTTCTCACAATCTCTTTTCGTACCCTGGCCTGGACTAACCTTTCACACGTGGCACTTTATTTTTTATTTTTTTATAAGAATTAGAATAGGCTTATTTCATTTCACCGTAAATTTGAGACAAGTTAGCAAATGATAAAAAAACATAAAGATAAGATAGAGAAAAGGCCGCTATAAGCCTATAACAAGTTTGTGAATATATTTTCTTGTAATAAACTCAACTTTAGAGTTTGGAATAGCAGTGACCACATCCCTACACTGGCACTTTTCATTTTCAATATCTATATAAATACATTAGTATCTTTTTTTTTTTTTAGTTTTTGGTTACAAGAAGTATATTTTTATATTTTTTATATTTATTTAGGTGTTTTGTTGACTGCCCTAAAGATACTGTTTAGAGCTTATCAACCCATATCCTTTGTATAAAAAATAAAAAAAAAACCCATATCCTTAATATGCCAATTAGGAAATTTAATACAAATAAGTTTTTATTAAAAATTTAAACATAACATTTCTTAAAATGTTAAATACAATATTTTTAATATTTTTTCTTTCGAACTCCTTGGTTAGTATTCATCTTTATTTATTTGTATTACTTATTCAATTTCATTATTTAATTATTTAAGTTTAATTTTAATCAATGTTGAAAAAATTATATTGTTACTAACAAGACTCAACATAGTTGATAGAAAGTAAGATATTATTTTGGTAAAGCAGATAGTAAGATATGTTGTCAATGGTTCAATTTTTGTCATTTGTGTAAAATAAAGACTTTGTTGGGGAATACAAAATCTACTTCGATGATTTTTACATCTCGCAAAAATTAGTCTTCAACAATTGACTGAAATGTACCATCGGTGCATCAAAAAAGTATTTTATAATACTCCCTCTGGTCCTATATATAAGAGGCAAAACCCTAAAACACACATACCAAGGAAATGCATTGAAATAAACTATTTGTAATTAATATTCATATAAATTTACAAAATTATCCCTTATATAATTAATGAACAAACCTACTTGTATTGAAAGTTGCACTGTCTCGTAAATATAAACCCTATTATAAATAAGGGTAAAAATGGAAATGAGCATTTAATATTTGTCAAAATATATGCATGTCTCTTATATTTTGGACCCAAAAAAAGTAGCCATTTGTCTCTTATAATAAGGACCGGAGGGAGTATCAATTAATTGTACATCATCTCATATGTGGCGGATTCTATGGTGAAGCTTTTATTTTTTGGGGTATACCGGTATAGACAATAAGTTACATGTAAAATCTCCCTTTGACCCTCTTCATCAACTTCTCCTTATTCTTCAGTCTTCACCACCACCACCACCACCACTACACCCAAAAAGGAACACCAGAAGAAGATGATGGCCCACCACCCAAGTTGAAAGTCGACGAATGTTGCTGACAACGATTCTGGTGGGTGACGCAGACGATTGGTTAGAAATCGAAGTTATAAATGACGAAGTTTCGTGGTGATGGAAGACGTGCCGAAGGTTCAAGTTTGGATCCAGGACGGTGGTGCTATTTTGTTGGAGCGACAACCGTCGAGTGGGTAGCGTTGGTTCTTCCTCTCAAGCATATTGGGGGTTCGAAGTGTGCACGTGGTGGCCGTTCGGAGGTTCTCGTGGACAACAGATCGGCAGAGGATGTCGTTTTTGGTTGCTGTGCTGGATGGTTACAACACTGGTTCTCGGCGGTGTTGAGTGATGACAATACCGATGAAGAAGGTGTTGGGGTTTTCATGAGATAATCATTTCTAAAATCATATCTCAAGGCGGAAGAAAACCATTGCCATGGATCGCGCATTACAAACATGAATCACAGAAAGGCTATTGTGTTTACCTCTTGAAGCGTGCTTTCCTTTTTGGATCACTAGTGCCACGAAGGGGCGGCACCTCTACTCAGTCCACGCGAGCAAATGGGCGTCGGAGCAAAGCATCATGTGCTAGCTGACGGCTACGGGGAGGCATGGTTAGCCAGACCTAGGTTAGAGGGGAGAGCACTTCTATTTATAAGTTGGCAGCTCCCATTAACCTAACTGCTTACCCTATTGGGCTTTGTACACTACAAGCCCAATTGCCCTTATATTAATTAAATCATATTTAATTAATATAACTGCTCCGCATTTGCTCTATGCGTGTGACCCTATAGGCTCCCACTAAGTTGGCAATAATATTAAATATTATAATAATATCAAATATTAATTATAATATTAAATATTATAAATAATGAGCGGCATCTAGCAATGCATCATTACTACCCAATTAGCGAGAGTATCGGTGATCCGATTTTAGCCTTACCGCGACCAAAATTTACTGTGCAGTAAATGTCTCTTCGTCCATATGTCTTAATTGAACACAAGGCATAAGAGTGTCATCCTTGTTATATTCAATTATTTATTCCTCGATCCCCGAGAAGACGTGTAATCACAAACGGGCCCAATATCACATATTGACCCAATTCTGCGTGGCCACGCATATTTCACGTTTCACTCTATCGAGGGGCCCAAGACATTACCCCTGTTATGTAGGAGGGACGAATCCTGTCTACATCACTCACACTCCTCAACATGATTTATTGCAGGCCCAATAACTACCTTTATGATCACCCTGTTACGCGTGATGTTTGATAGCATTAAAGCCTACAACTCCTTATGTAGGAATCGTAGTGACTTCAAGTCGAAGGACTACTTCACTGTGGTCGCCATAAGAATACTTATGACACTTACATAACTATTATGAAGTATTCTCATAGTGGGTCATCCGGTATAAATATTACTCCTAATATTTATACCTGTGTGCCGACTTGATATCACATATCCATGACCCGTGAGATTTGGTCATCAGTCTACTCACACAATAGTCTCTATGTATTATTGTCGTCCTAATTAACAATAATACTCGACTACGGATATTTAAGAATAGCGTTCTATTATTCAATGAGGTCTCACGATTAAGTCACATACTTAATATCTCATTGAATGAACTGCCTATTCTAAGGACTTTATTATGCTATAAACTAATAACATAATAAATGAATGCCTTATTCATATATCAAATATATGATGAAATTCATGATACAAATAATGATCTATTCAAAATAGATTGGCCTCTAGGTCTTACACCAACAGAAGGCACTTGTGTCACAGGGCGGAGGTTCACCCTACCCACGAAGGTGGGGTGGTGGTGGTGGCGGCTAGTTGGAAGGCGGTGGAGAATGGTTGGACGGTAGGGTGGGAGGGGTGAAGCTTTGAAGGGCAAAGTGGTAATTTGGTTCATTAAATCCCATATGTTCCTTAATTTAATAATAAATCCGACGATCTACACTACTTCTTTAACATTCAATTGTTGGGTATATTGATATACCCAAAAATTACAGACTCCACCGTGGTATTCACTGCTTTTCCAACATAGTTATTATTATAGCTTCAAATATTGTCAAAGATGTGGTAATATATGATTGACTATGAATATACAAACTGGAAACTCTTAACATTATGACTAAATCCTATTTATTATTTCTTATTATAAATTATAATATTTAAAAGAAATAACTTTCTCGATATTATCTTCTTAAAAAATATGTTTCCTTTTCAAAGTTATATATTTAGAAGCTACACTTTATAACTAATAATATATTTAGTAATAAATCCGACGATCTACACTACCTCTTTAACATTCAATTGTTGGGTGGTATATTGATATATCCAAAAATTACAGACTCTACCGTAGAATTCACCCTCATATGTAGCTTTTCCAACATAGTTATTATTATAGCTACAAATATTGTTAAAGATGTGGTAATATATGATTGACTATGAATATACAAACTACAAACTCTCGACATTATAACTAAATCCTAATTATTATTTATTATTATAAATTATAATATTTAAAAGAAATAACTTTCCTGATATTATCTTCTTAAAAACTATGTTTCCTTTTCAAAGTTATATATCTAGAAGCTACACTTTATAACTAATAATATATTTAATAGTAAATCCGACGATCTACACTACTTTTTTAACATTCAATTGTTGGATATACTGGTATACCAAAAAATTACAGACTCCACCATAGAATTCACCCTCATATGTAGCTTTTCCAACATAGTTATTATTATAGCTTCAAATATTGTTAGAGCGTCCACAATGGAAGAACCATATTTGGGTTCTTATCTATCATATGGTGGGCCCAAAGAATATAAGAACCCAACCTCCACTTTACTTCAATGGAAGAACTCATTTTGAGTTCTTAAATAGGTCCCACATGTGACCCCACTTGCATTTTTTGGTTGAAAATTATGACAAAAAAAAAAATTTGTTTGGCAAGAACGATTCTTAACCATTCTATACCATGACAGCCACATCATTTGCCTCTAATGGAAAATCTTACAAGAACAAGTTCTTATACTTAAGAACTACCTTAAGAACAATCATTGGAGTTGGTCTTAAAGATGTTATAATATATGATTGACTATGAATATACAAACTACAAACTCTCAACATTATAACTAAATCCTAATTATTATTTATTATTATAAATTATAATATTTAAAAGAAATAACTTTCCCGATATTATTATCATCTTAAAAACTATGTTTCCATTTCAAAGTTATATATCTAGAAGCTACACTTTATAACTAATAATATATGGTATTGTCAAAAAAACTAATAATATATGCTACTAGTTTAGTTCGTTTGTCACTAGATCCATTTTTTATTAGATTTAGAAAATAAAAAAATTCAATTGCCAATTATGTTAAAAAAAAAAAAAGGAGAGAATTGCCAATTATCATTAATGTTTGAAAAATACTAATTACATATATCTTTTTTGACAAGATACTAATTACATATATCTCTTTTTTATTTTTATCCGAGATATGCTCCGCGTGTAATTACGGAGACTGGACGACATTGAAGGGATGACATTTTCCAATCAGATTTTCTCTATATGCAGGAGTCGGAAATTGCTTAAGGGGCACGAACTCATTACCACTCGAACCAATTACATATTGGTAATTACATATATCTCGTCATGTATCATAAAATTACGAAATACAAATGTGTAAAAATAAATATTATCTCAATTGTAAGTTGACTTGATAATTAAATTGTACCAAGGCATCTGTCCGGAGTATTATTTTTTTTTATCAGGATTTACTCATCGTATCAATTAATGGATTCAATCAATTACCATGATCATTTTAAGAACTTAGTGTATTTTATCAATTAATAAATTCAATCAATTACAATAAACATTTCAAAGAATAATTAATGGACGCAATCAATTATTAAAATCAATCTAAACGCAGTTCAATATTTGTTTATGTATTTTTAATTTTAAAAACTCATTTTAAATGAAGGATCTAATGTGGGTTATGCTTGCTGCTGTGCTGCCCCAAGTCCATTTAGGTTTCCTAATGTGGTTTCAATTGTGTCATACACTCATACTTGTGAAATTTTTTATTTTTATTTTTCCAAAGGAACTTGTGAAAGTTTTTTCTTTATATATATATATATTTATTGGTAAACATTAGTAAAGAAAGAAAAGCTACAGCCTAGGAAAAACTAAAGACTGGGCATCACCTAGCAACAAGGAAGAAAGTTCAGAGGGGGGACTCTCCAGCACACCCCATCTGTGAATACTCCTGTTCCTTTCTTGGCAAGAAAATTTGCTACCTGATTGGCCTCCCGCAAGATATGTCTAACAACAACAGACCAATGCCACCCCAGTAAGGACTTGATGTCAAAAATAATCCCAGCATAAAGGTGCCATTGAAGATCAGTTCTTTTCACAAGCTCAATTGCCTCCAAGGAGTCCAACTCACAAACCACATTCCTCCAGCCCTGCTGCCAACACTAGGACAGCCTTTGCCGAATGCCATGAAGCTCAGCAAGCAGGTCAGTACCATCACCAATCGAGCCAATAAAGCCCGTGATCCATCTCCCGAAGTGGTCCCGAATAACTCCCCCAAAACCAGCTCTCCCAGGATTGCCAAAGCAACTCCCATCCACATTAACTTTAACAGTTTCTGGATCAGGAGGAGACCACCAAACCCACTGAATATCCTTGACCACGGCCTGCTCATTAAATAAGAACAGAGAAGTGCAAGTGGCTGCCAAAGCCTTAATTTTGTTGCGTAGATACAAGAAAGAGAGCCGAGCCTGTTATGGCCCAAAACCTTCTCATTCCTCGCTCTCCAAAGCCACCAAAGAATACAAGCAAAAAGGTAACCACCATTACTAACCTGAGAGTGAGGGACCAAATTCTCTGAAAGCCAGGACTCCAAATCTTGGGTCCAAAACACTGTATTGTTATCGAAGCCAAACGACACCCAAATCTGATGGCTAATGGTGCAATCCTGAAAGTGTAACACCGTGTTTTATTTAAAGCTAACTAACTTTATAAAATGAGAATTTTCAAATTATTTTCGAAATAACCTCTTTAAAAATGGAGCTTTTGAACGACGTCTAGAAAGGAAGAAAGGGGAATGACTCTCGCAATCCATAGAAAATGCTTAAGAGAAACTCTTTGGAAGAACTTGAGCAATACGTGAAAGGCTTTGATGACAAAGTTAGAAGAATATCATGTGTCCTACCTACTATAACAATTTTTTTTTTCATATTTTTGTGTCAAAAAACAAATTTTTTGTATTTAATTTTTTTAAATAATATTTCATTTTTTATTTTTGAATATTTTATATATATATATATATATATAAAATTATAACTGGTTCGACCACTGTTGTATCACTAAACCATGAACCAGTGCCATCACTGTGGATATGTGCCTTGACAGGTACTTTAGTTTTGATGAATGACAAAAGGAGAAGTCAGAAGGACTTATTTGCAATAGGCGGCAAAAGACCATACAAACAATCAAGACAAGTTAAGGAAATTTTCCTTCTTGTATTGTTTGTTTTATATTTGATGTAAATAGTTAATAATGTTCTCAAATTAAATTGGTCACACACACATAAATGAATTTTTAAATCAAACTTAAAAGGCCTTTATTTGAACTTAAATGAGTAATTATTTTCGGCCATTAAGTTTTCAAATTCAAATTCAAAAACGAGTCATAATTGATTATACTAATCGGTTATCTATAGAATTAATAGATCCTAACATGCTTTAATGAGTAATCAATTTTAGAGCTGTTAAAGAATTTGAATCAGTTGTTTTTGAAATGCTATAATTGATTACCATAATCAATTATTTATAGTTGAACACGTTTTTAATTAACTTAAACGACTTAAGGTGTTTTAATGAGCATTAATTATTTTTTAGCCATTGGGTTCGAATTTGAACTAGAATACTCGATTATACATCTTTGAGCATCAATTATGTGTTTTAGAATTGCAAGACAGAAAGTGACTAATCGATTATCATATTCGATTATATACATTTTAAGTTCACAGGATTTCTAACAGTGAACGT
This sequence comes from Echinosophora koreensis, assembly GCA_035048595.1. Lineage (NCBI taxonomy): Eukaryota > Viridiplantae > Streptophyta > Magnoliopsida > Fabales > Fabaceae > Echinosophora > Echinosophora koreensis. Next base: position 1,855,242 of record JAPCYP010000090.1, on the reverse strand, counting down.
ATAATTGATTACTCTATAATTGATTATATTGTGACTGTCTCAAGAAGCCCTTGTTATTTGAGTTGAAATAATCGATTATACCATTTAAATAATCAATTACTGTGCGATAAAAATGAATTTCGAAGAGGATTTGACCTAATTTTTCAAGGTTCTATTTAAAGAGAACTTAGACAAAAATGCAAGCACAAAATTCATATCACCTGAATTGTGTTTTCTCTCTTGGATGTGAAAAATCTCTCATTCTCTTGCTCTTATGCTTTGATCACTTTAAACTTGAGAGTTTTATACACCACATAGGTCTTCTTGTACTTGCGCTTTAATTTGTAACTATCATCTACACTTTTGAGTGCCTCTCACTGTTATATTTTTGTTCTTACTTTTCAAGGGTGTGATCCCACAACTACTTTTGAGACTCTTACACAAAGGGAAGGTTGTATCCCATTGTTTGTATTCAGGGTGCTCTAAATTGTAAAGGTTTCTAGCTGAGCCTGTTTAAAAGCTAGTGTTGATTGAAAACCCTTGTTGTTTTACCTTGGGGACTGGACGTAGGCCACATGGGTAGATTGTGGCCGAACCAGGATATATCGTCGTGTTCATTTGTCTTTCCTATCTCTCTTATTTTTACATTTCTTATGCTTTATTGATTACAAATTCTTTTGTTAACAAATCAATTTCAAAATATTTTTAAAGTGTGATTTATTTCGCTAAAGTTTTCAAAAAATTATAACACACACACAATTTGTAACATCCCAGGTTACTTTATGGATTGACGACTGTCCCCACAAACCAACACGGGTCTTTTTAGCGTGGTTTGTCCTTACTCCTTCCCAGGAGGTCACCCATCCCAGAATTGCTCCAAGTCAAGCACGCTTAACTATGGAGTTCTTAAGTGATGGGCTTCCGAAAAGAAGATGCATCTTGTTGGTATAGGTAGTACCAATCAATTCATATAAGTCATCCTCACCTGTATAGTCCCATACCTACAAAATCTCAGGATCTCTCTCATCCCGACTTGTAATCGATTCATTAATGTGTTCCTCCGCCTACAAGCCTGCCAAGAGCCGCTCCTTGTCAGTGTCTTCTTGCACCGACGACCACTCCCCACCCTCATCGGCCCCGGGTCACAAGCCCACCAGCTTCCACTTGGTTCGTCCCCGAACCACACCGTACCGGGAGATGTGCCGCTCTGATGCCATTTGTAACATCCTAGACTGCTTTATGGATTGACGACTGTCCCCACAAACCTACACGGGTCTTTTCAGCATGTTTTGTCCTCACTCACAGGCTTCTTGGGAAAACTTCCCAGGAGGTCACCCATTCCAGAATTGTTCCAACTCAGCCACGCTTAACTTGGGAGTTCTTAAGTGATGGGCTTCCAAAAAGAAGATGCATCTTGATGCTATAGGTAGTGGCAATCAATTCATATAAGTCATCATCAACTGTATAGTCCCATACCTACACAGTCTTAGGATCCATCTCATTCCGGCATGTAATCAGTTCATTAATGTGTCCCTCCGCCTAGAAGCCTGTCAGGAGTCACTCCTTGTCCGTGCTTTCTTGCACTGGCGACCACTCTCCCCTCGGGTGTCACAAAATTCACCCCCTCTTGTGTTTGGAGTCACTTGTAAACATTCACGGATTCAATGATAGGTCCGGTTTTTAAAACATTTCTTTATTAGGTCACATGTATCATCTGCTATAAAGGCCAAACCTATGGCTGACCCTAGACAAGTTCACTTTTTGCTAGTCGTTCCGCCAAGAGCATATTAGTCGTGCTTGGAGCTTGTAGTTCTTGTACAAACAATTTCAATTTTGAATAACAACTTATGTAGAACGAACTTTTAAGTGGCAAACAGTTTGAAATGGTTGTCCTTCTTTATACATAAAAATAAGAAAATTATTTATTTAATGATCAAAGCCCACTTTAATGTTCCTTGTTAGAACTTCTAATACTACAACACCACAGTGGTACACATCACTTTTGTCTGTTATCTTCATCATATACCCATACTCTGCATATTCCAACAAGCTCACAAAGCAGTAATGCATAGATGTTAACAACTTTGGACTTACATTCTCATTGTCATTAACTTTGGAGTGCCCACGAATAATTACTGGCACAAAGTTTCCACTGATACATGCACTGCCATTGGAGGATCGCCTCTTGAAGAAGAGCATGATTGCCGTGTGGGTCTTCCACTTGATGAAGATTCAATAGATGAAGACCGAGAAATGGGTCATAGGTGACGTTCTTGAAATCATCATCTGTAATGTTGAGAAGACGACATGGGTAGACAGAACCGATGTCGCAGACGCCAATGTACCAGATAAGGTGGAAGTCGCGGAAGGTGAGGTCGAACTTGCAGCGGAAGGTGGAGTAGGCATGGTTAGAGAGGTGTGTGTTTCCCACCCATGTTGATGTTGCATAAGGTGTGGTATAATAAGAATTGAATCAATTAACAATTGAGAAGTAATCGATTCATATTTATAAAGAACGAAATCTGCCAAGCAATGACCGGTGATGGATCTTGTCCATTCATTTTAAAAAATATTTATCGAACGATCATTTCTACTATCTCACCCGTGTACCACCATTTCCCTACCTCGCCCTAGACGCTGCCAAGTTTCCTACCTTTCACAATTATTCATAACATTTTGCTATAATTTAAAATAAAAAGGAAAAAGAAAATAAAAGAGCCTATATCTATCATTTTTAGTGGTATAAAGAAGATCGATCTACAGTTTATAATTATTCAAAAAATAAATAAATAATACACTATTACTTTAGAAGAGCTTTATCATATATGTGTTGGTAATCATTAGGGGTGTACACGGGTCGAGTTTGGTCGGTTTTGGCCAAGCCTGTTACCCGAACCAATCAAATGCCTAACAGGTTGGTTGAAGTCGGGTGCATGACTTTTCTAGCCACACCCAAACCGAACCAATCCGATGTAAACGGGTTGGTTCGGGTTGGGTCAATCGGGTCATACAATTTTTTATTACTTGTGACAAGAGCACACTTTGTCAAACATGAAATAAACGGGCTTAAGCCCAATAGTCCATTATCTGCTGTGACACATTTGACATTTCAAACCCTATGGTCCCTATCTAACGAACCTACCACGAAGTTCTTTATTTCTCTCCAGTCGGCCAGTCCACAGTTCTCTATCTCCCTTCTCCACTTCTCCATCTCTCCTTCTACTACTCACACTGAACACAAAGGAACAAATCGAGCAACCAGTAGAATGGATCGGTAGAAAAATGACTCACCGTGACACCGTGAACAGATCACACGGGGCGGTCGTGTGAACGGAGAAGCTGGGCGGACCGGCGGAGTAGAGGCAGAGGTCGAAGGACACAGAAGAATTGGGACCCTCTTAAGCCATGAGAGGCTCTGAGAAGCAGAAACCAGTAAGGCAAATAAAAGGAATATGTGTATTGTTGCTATAGACATTGGGTCTATGGGTCGGGTATCGGGTTCACGGGTTTGAAATATGCAAACCCCTTACTCGGACCAATAGTGATGGGTTCTTAACTGGTCGGTTCGGGTTCTGCCCGAACAGAAGAAGTACCCAACCCAAATGCTTCGGTTTGGTTAGGTTTTTCGGGTTCATCGTGTTGACCCGAACCCATGTACACCCCTAGTGGGTATAGATCTTTTTCAGACTAGTAGACCGAGACACCATTAAGGCTCAGTACCATCAGTGGGCTTAAGGCCTAGATCTCATACAGCTAAGCACGAGGTAGGGACACGATACATCTGCCATTCCCAATGCATAGCAGTAATGTATTGATTCTACGTCGTATTTGATGGATTTCAAAATTATATTGGGTAAATGTAAAAGTTAAAATAATGTAACTTTCAATGCCATACAAAACGGTGCATATTTCAATATAAATGGCCAAATTGGTATCGAAAAAAAAGTATGAGTATATTTTTTTCTCTAGAAAAAATAAATAAATTATTTGGTCCCTCGAATTTACAAACACGAGACATGTTAGTCTCTTCTTGCAGTTTTAAAGTTTGTTTACTTGTTGATGTATTCCGTTAATCATCATTCCTGACATGTTGGTGGTCCTGTATGGCCTATAACAAATTTACACCATGAAAAATAAAGAAAACTGAAGAAATGTGCAAAATTTTAGAACTAGATCCCTAAAATTTGAGCATGTTTTTCACTCTTTATTTGTTTTTTACTGTAGAAATTAATCATAGCCATGCATGACAACCGTTGGGTCAGATAGGGGTGAGCAGGACCCGGCCCGGCCCGCCAACCCGTCCCGGCCCGAAAGGTTCGGGCCGGGTCAAACCCGGACCCGATTCAAAAATAGGACGAACCCGTGTCCTTTTTGGTGACCCTAAGGTGGGTTAGGGACGGGTTAGGGTTACCTTTCGGGTCACCCGGCCCGGCCCGCATATACTCAATCCAATTGTTTTTTTAAACTATACTTACTGATATAGTCCACTTCGTTCATGATTTTGTATTTCATTTCCCTCTCCTCTCATCAACAATGACCTAGGTTCCCCTCCTCAACCTTTGCTGCGCCGCGCCTCCCCTTACCGCCACCGTCCGCCGCTCTACGACTGACCCCCACCGTCCGACGCTCATAGTTCCCCTCCTCTCTCTCTCTCTCCCCCCTCTCTCAGTTTCACCGAAAATGACATAGGGTTCCCCTACTCTTGTGTTCGTCGCGCCGTGCGGTGCCTCTCCTGACCACCACTGTCCCCTGTGCCGCGCCTACCACCGCCTCCCGCCGTGCCTGGTCCCCCCCCCCACCTCTCTGTCTCACTTAGTATCTCAGATTAGGGTTCTTGCACTTCTCTTTATCGTGCTATCAAGTACCAGGTAGAGATGCTTACTTTTCAATTAAATTCATGTAATTTCTATTCTCATTTGTTCATTTCATATCTCATCTTCCTTTTATTTGTTCTGATTTCTTCAATTTCAAATTGTATCGCAAGAAGGAGAGCCCTCTTCCAACGTTTTACACTGAGTCTGTTTTGACTGTCCTGAGTGTGCTTGAAGCTGTATTGCAGAGATTCCACTTGTGAAAGTAAAGACCTGTTGCACGAAAGGTTTGTTCATTGTCTTTCTTTTTCACTTTACCTCTACACATAATCAGCCTAGAGCATTTAAGGATTACTGCATTCAAGGATTTCTTAGAGTTAGTCCCTGAAGTATGCATCACATTTGGCATTTAGGTGATTGCATTCAGCTTAGTGTTCAAAGACCTGCTCTGCTTGTTTTAAATTTATAGTTTTTTAACATGTTCATATTTGCCTTGGCTTATACTGCTGCTTAGTTTTGTAATATATGTTCATATGTTTATTTTTAGCTTAGCCTTTTGTTTGTTGGTGATTGTCTATTGCCAACTCCTAATAGTTGACTAATTTTCTCAAACTGATGACTGGGAGTCTACTTTTGAGTACATTTCGTTGACAACTACCCATAATGCAATCCAATTTCAGGCTTCATATTCAAACCATGTTCCTTCTAGAAGACATATTGATATCTACATAAAATACTGGCATCATTTTAGAAGCTGCTACTACATTTATGAATGATATAGACTAATTCCATACGCTTCTCAACAAGTAACATGTTCTTATCTGAATTTATAATCTACATATAGTTCATTTCCTACGACACTATATTCTATTATCCGTGATATAGCATTGCTACTGTGACTAATCTCTTTCCCATAAATAAACAGTGACAGTCATACACACCATTGTGCATGAGTAGTAATGTTTGTGCTTAGTCCACTGCTTCACATTCCTATGTGCACATACTTGCTAGAATCTTGCACAAATGTACCATATTTTGAGAGCTTTGCATTTGGGATAGACCTTTCATTGTGTGATCTATAGAATGAAATTAGTTCCATGTCATAAAATTAAAGGGTTGTCTTCTAATAAATTTTATGTATGTTGAGAATTTATTTTCTTTGTTGTTCACTTGTTTATATGAGATTGGTCACTATGCATCACATTGTTTTTTCTTGCACTGGATAGGTTATGTACGTGAAGTTCTTTTTGGGTTGGAATGTATGCATCCAGAACAGAGACATAAATACATTAGACTTCATTGATTTTTCTGGGTGCAGTTCTTTGGGACAAAGTCTTCTTACAAGCACTTTTTGCATTGATGATTGGTTAAAGTCCATTTCTGTTGATGAGGTAATAGATTTTATATGAAGCTGTGGATGGGGCAACAGATTATATATGCTGTACTCAGTTTATAGAGAAACTTAATGTGTCATTGTTTGGTTCCTTTCAGGAAACTAAAAGGCAAAAGATAGTGGGCAGTCAAGCAGAAGACAGTGTGTCATTAATAGGCTATACATATTTGGATGGACTATTAGTGTGTCCAGCAAAAGGAAGTTAATCGTGCAGTCATTAAAGTAGTCATTAGTGTTTCAATTGTGTTATATTGGGAGTATCCATCCCTCTAGACTGCATAGACAGTGGCAGAAACATGTTATTCACATCACATTATTATATAATGTTGTGCTATTAGTTTACAAAGTATCATTTTTTTTCTCTTTATGAAATTAATTAATTCAATTTACAAAGGATCAATTTCATTTCGGGCCAACCCGATCCCGTCCCTTCTTGGCCCGATCTTAAACCAACCCGCACATGATCGGGTTCCTTCGGGTTTAGGGACGGGTTAGGGTTCAAAAATTGGCCCGGTCAATGTTTAGGGCCGGGTGAGGGACAAGCTCAACCCGTCCCAACCCGTCCCATGCTCACCCTTAGGGTCAGACAAGATACTCAAATTAGTATGAGGCACTAAAATATCCCCGCATTTATAAATTTGAAAGAATAAATTATTAATTTATTTTTTTCGTGATAAAATATATATGCATAAACTTTTTTTAGGACCACCTTTACGGTTTCAATTTTTAAAATATAGAATCAAGATAAACCCGTCCGAATTCAAAATGGAGAGCTCTGGAGGTAATGGTGCGAAGGTGGTCTCGGCTGAGGAGACTGATAAACTCGACCGAAGCAAGAAAAGGGTTAGGAAGCAAGAAGGGGGTTTCTCTGACTGGATGATTGGTGAAATCCCAGAGAAGAGATCCTATGCTCAAACCCTTATGGGTAATTCTGATGTGAGAAAGAAGGGTGCAGATGATGATTGAGAGAGAGATTATGTGGTTGAATATGATGAGAAAGGTATTCCAAACATTATCGTGAGTGAGAAAGAAATTGAAAGATTGCATCGCCCATGGAAGAAAGAAGATCAGCTTTACCATCTTGAAGAGGAAGATTGAACAAATCCAGTTGATCGACTGGGGAAACGATTTTTATTTTGACAGATTCCGCTGCCCGGATGATTACCACTTTGCCCTTACTGGAGGACCCTGGTTGATTCTCCATCACAATCTCGCTGTCCGAAAGTGGGAGCCGAATTTCAATTCGTTTGAAGCAAAGGTCAATAATATGTTTTAATTCGGAATTAGCTTGTTCTGTCTACGTGAGGATTTTGTTGAACTCACTCACTGATAATATGAAGTATTCTATTAATATGAGTTGTTAGTTTCGTTTGGTGTTATAGTCTTAACTGGTTGCTGAGTTTGAAATGATAATATAGTAGGAATGCATTTGTGTTGTTGGAAATTTATTTATGGGATATTTTAAAATAGAGTGAATCACCTGTGAAGACCGGATACTCCAAAAATGCAAACGTATTCGTGTCCGATACCGATACTCGTCGGATACTTCCGAATACATACCCAAGAAATATCCATTTTTTTTATTTTATTTTTTAATTTTCTTTTACTCAATACTCTTAGATACTTCTGGATACGTATCCAAGAAGTATCCCTTTGCATAAGTGTCTTTTGATGAACCACACTTAGAAGCTATGTTTTTTCTAGATGACGTAAAAGAGATAGGAGACTGAATCAGTTAACATTAAACAATAATTTAGTAAAGATGCTTTTCAATTGTTGGCTATTGTATAAAGTTGTGACTTGTTTTGAATTCTACTGAAGATGCTTTTGTTGATATTCTGACATAGAGGAAACAATATATTTTGATATAGGTAGCATTATATTTTTTGTTTATTATGATCAATGGTATCTTCTTATAATTTGTGATCATCATAGTTATACATTAAGAAGAAATGATCAATGTCTCTTTCTTTATAAATATTCTATACCTATATAAAATATTTTTCTATAAATTTTTCTTAACGTATCCCAGCCGTATCGTATCCTGAATTTCAAACAATTTCCCGTATCCCCGTATCCGTGTCGTATCGTACCTATATCGTTCGAAGTAACCGGGCTTCATAGGAATCACCATTTTGATCCTTGTAGGCCCCTACAGGACTGTGACAAGTTGGTCCAAACATCCCCGAATTGAAAAACATGCATTACGTTTTGGTTCCCAAATTGAAAAATATTGTCAAATTGGACTAAAATGACCTGCTTTTTTCAATTTGAGAGATGTTTTGGTCTATTTCTTAATGTAAGGGATCAACTTGTCACCATCCTACATTTTTAGAGATCAAAATGGTGATTCACTCTTTAAAATAACTAAGCATGCCCACCCTGTTGTGCCGAGCGAGAGTGAGAGACACCGAGAAGCCATTTTTCCTAATCAAAATAAATAGATCAAGTTGCTGTTAAACTAGAATTTGAACTAAACTCTAATATTATACTAAATGATTTATTTATTTGATTATTTTCTTGTTCTTGGGTAGAACCACGGAAATTTCATGGTTTTGATCATGTTTGGACAGATTTGATGAATTGAGACTTTATGCATGCTAGTTAGTTCATTTCGATGGTTTTTATTTCTGATCTATATCGCAGTTGTATTAGGTGATTTAAGTATAACTCTTAGTTGCTATGATTGTAAGCTAGTGCAAATGTGAAACAGTAGCATCCTGATCTTGTTTCTCCTTCCTTGTTTTTGAGAAATAAAACTGGATGTATGATTTCGAGATTGTGTTGCTACTTGATATTGCTACAAACGGGTTTTGGTGTTACTTTTAATTCCTGGAAGTAATGGAACCATAGCTAAGGAGATCACATTTTGAATGATTACAAGACGAAGTTTTCATATTGATTTCTAGTTTGAATTCTCTACAATTGCCTCTTCATATTGCTTGGCAAATTCAGCTGCTAGATACTTTAAACTTTCCATGAATCTGCTCTATATTTCATTCTATATTGAATCTTATTTTTCTTTGAAAGATTGATATTTCATGTGTAAGGTGCTTAAGGCATAAGGTGGTAGTGACACCACCAAGAGTATTTATTTTTGGCACCTTAGAATAGCAAAACAGATATCTTTTGGGGGGGAAAAAAATGGTGTTAGCTAATTTGATGATGCTTATGTGCCAAACTGCAGTTTATGTCCTTCACATTTATTTTATCATTGCTTGAAGCAATCAGATTATATACAAAGTTGTATTCAGATTTTGATGCATAATCCATTTTCGAATTTAGCCTTGCATTTTATAAAAATCAAATTGGATGAGAATGCTGTGAAGCACTTTGATAGGCAGAATTTTTAACACCATAGGCATTTTATAAAACCCCTTACTGTTTTGGCTTAGAAATAAATGTACAACTAATTTAGTGCTCGAATGCCAAAATGAGAACTTGTTTTATACCATGGAGAGTAAGAATATCCCTTGATCGTGTAGATTCCTATGGCCATAGGTAGAAAATGTTATAGCCAGTAGAAATAGGTGGATGTCCCAACAGTTAATCACGAGCTCGCAGGTTATCTTATACATGATCCAGAAAGAATGAGACAACCTCCTAGAAAGAATGAGGTTAAGACCTCCTAAAATAAACTAGGCTAAGGTTTCCTTGAAAAAGGGAGTAGTTTAAATTGTGAACCTCTCTCTAGAAGGTTTTTATTTAGAAAGTATAGAGAAGTTTAGAAGTTCTTTAGAAAAGAATTTTATGCACATATGTTGAATGCTTATGAAATTTGTTGCACAAAATGTGTGCTGAAACTATGATTTAACGCTTGAAAGGATAATTCTGATGGACTGTTGTAGTTATGCTTTCCTATTGAGTTTTTACTCAAATGAGGCCCCATAGAGTCATGGATTTCAATGTGATTTTAGTTCCGTTTGACAAAGTTTGGAGTAAAGGCCATCCAGATGGGTGAGGCGTCAATGGCTCAAACATAGTAAGATGATGTCTTACTCCACGTTTTGTATGTTGCGTTGTATATGCACCATACTTTGGATTGGATGATTATGCCTTTTGTGATACGAGATACGGAGCCTAATTGTGATATGGTGTTTCTTCTTTAATGTGCAAGAGTATAATTTCTAGACCATTTATATCTAACAAAAAAAAGAGGAAGAACACAACGTGAGAGCTGAAACTGATTCATAAAGACACATTGAATGGTGCAGCAAAAGTCGCTCAACAGATAAAGGATTAAAAATTAATTAGAAAGTATAGGAGAATAATGTACTTACTCTAGTATGACTAGGATGTTACAATGATCACATTGAACGACAATTTATAAGATATATGAGATCAAATTAATGAAAATAAAAATATGCGACCAGGTTAAAGATGAAATAAAAACAAGGGACTGAAGTATCAATTTTGCATAAATTCGTTTATAGCATGAGTCTTCTAGGTATAGTTAAAATGATGTACATTTGAGAATTTTAATATTTTTTTTTTTATCAAAAAAGTTACTAGATTGATGTTTCCTACCTTTCACATATATTCATAATATTTTGCTACAATTTTAGATAGAAAAGAAAAAGAAAATAAAGGAGCCTGAAGCTGTCATTTTTATTGGTGAAAATAAAGGCCCGTCTAGAGTTTATAACTTTAAAAAAAAAAAAAAAACTCTTTATTTAGAAAAGCTTTATCAATAATTATCAAATATATATCTGTGTGTATAGATCTTGTCCAGACTGGTAGACCGAGACACCATGTAAGCCCAGCGCCGTGGGTGGGTATGAGGCCCACACTCATTGGGGCATAACCAGAACTCGTACGTAAGCACGAAGCAGGGACGCGATTGCCCCGCCTCCACCTCTGCCAATGCGTAACAGTAACGTATTGATTCTTGGTCGTGTTTTGGTGGATTTCAAAATTAGATGGGTCAAGAGTGCGTTTGTTACATGTTATATGAAGAAAAAAAATATCCTTTTTATATAAGAAAATCATTTTTAATGAGATTTTTATTTAAGCTTTTCACAAAAATGGTTTATTTTTAAAAAATTTATTTTTCTGATTAAAATGAAAAGCTACTTTTACTAGATTTTGGAAAAAATAATTAACTATTTTAAAAAAAATTATTTTTATGATTGTAAATAAACACAAAATAGTTTCTACTTTTCTTTAAAACCTCTAAATTATTGAAGGTCAAAATCACTTTAAATGTAAAGGTTAACATAATGTAACATTTTATGCCATACAAAGCGGTGCATATTTATTATAATAAAATTTTGAAGGCTTTCTCATAATAATTGTATTTTTTTATTAGTTTATAGTTGTATGTTTTAAAATTTGAAGTTTTTTGTTTTTTAGCATTTAATATATTATATAAAATTCCCGCTTCGATTTCTGAATAATGAACAAGAATTTAAAACGTATTGTTTTTTTATTCATGTTATTTTTTTTATTTATGTAAGAAATATATCACTATATCCGCATAAGAAATAGAAGACTCTCGGTTAGAATTCTTATCTTTAAACAATGGGAATTTATAGTTATGACGCACTTTGAGTTTTGCTCTGCTAGAGCAACAGGAGATTCTGAACCGTTGAAGAAACCCCCAAATAAGCCTAAATTCCCATTTTCAGCCTGACCCAGGAGATCAGAAAGTTATGAGTAGTTTGGGGAATCAGAATACCCATTTGGACAAGCCCATCACTTAGTCAACCAACATGGAGACCAATGTGGAGGAGAGCCGAGCTGAGGATACAAGGCACATGCAGGTTGATATTAGCCATGAAGTTTAACGTAAGAATAGTGATTTTTATCCTTCTATTAGTTTTTATGATGGAGTTTAAAGATTTTTCTATTCTTAGTTGGAATGTTAGAGGTGCAGTTAACTTGACGGGCAGAAGGCATTCCAGAGAGTTAATTCGTAAGTATAGACCAACAATGGTGATCCTCATGGAAACACATTGCTCCTTTTCTAGGGCTAGCCAGTTTTGGCAAGGCCTTGGCTACGAAGCTCGCGGCATTTCAGAATCCAGTGGTCATGCAGGTGGACTATGGATTTTGATAGAGAAAGTGTGGTTTTGATGTGTCCGTTGTTGACCCCCACCACCAGCAAGTCGTTTCAGTTTCTTTGAGCAAAAGGTCGCGTAGGTGCTTCTGCACAACTGTTTATGCGAGCCCAATTCTGATTTTGAGGGAGCTTCTCTGGTCTTATCTTTTTCAGTTATGTGCTAATTTGAATTGCCCTTGGCTTCATATGGGAGACTTTAATGATATTCTTCTCCCATCAGAAGTGAAGGGTGGCCATTTTGTCTCGAGTAGTGTAGCAAGTATTCGAGTATGATGGATCAGTGTGGTCTTCTTGATCTCGGGGCAACTAGAAGTTTTTTCACTTGGTATAGGTAGAATGATGGGCTTATTAAAATGTCCAAAAAGCTTGATATGGGTATTTCCGATTATGATTGGAGGAATATCTTTTTTGAGGCCTATGTAGAGAACTTGAGCAAGCTTCCATCTGATCATAGACACATTCTCTTGAGGTGTTCTGGCTTCATTCCGCCCAAGAATGAGAGGCCATTTCGTTTTCAAGCTGCTTGGTTAACTCACAAAGATTTTCCAGGGGTTGTCCAGGATGCTTGGGAGAAGGGTGGGCACTCGGTTTTACCGGGTTTGAGGCAAGTGAAAGAAGAGTTACTGTGATGTATTATATTCATTATGTTGAGTTAATTAATGAATGTAATCTTTTGCTTTGGATGAAGTATAATTATGTATGCTTGAGAGACCGTGAAAGGGAAATGATAGTGTTTACTTTTTGGCTAACCATGGCTACATATTTTCGGTCATGACAAATGTGTCGTTTTGCTTGTCGGAATTCCTGGATGTCAGTGTGGCGGTAAGGAGTGAGCATGAGGGATGAGTAGGGTTATGACTCATCATCGAATCAAGTGTCGTTTTGGTCGCCTATGAGTCGCATGTTGTTGTTGAAGAGAATTCCGCGACAAAAAGAGAGGAAATGTCATCGAATTGTGATGGGGTGCAGCTCCATGGAGGAGCTGACTCAGAGTGTCATGATGTAGTGCTCGTGGAATCGAAGATGGATTTTCTAAGTTGCAGCTGCTTTTATGCTTAAAAGCTGTTTGATAAATAATTTGAAGTGTTTGGGATTTAGCTTATTTTTTAAAAAAGATTTGTGTTTTTTTTTTTGGGAAAAAAAACTGTTTTGAAAGCATCTACTTTGAAGGACTGGTAGATGTTTTCATTCTGATTATTTTGGATCTAATATTTATAGTCCCCATCTTACTGTTTTGCACGAACGTGAAGTCAAAACTACCAATAGTTATTGCTACACCAGCAGTGGAAACTGCTGCCTTCCCGGTATAGTAATGGGAAAGAAATGAACTTTTAAGTCCTTATAATTTTTTTAAAAATTATATTATTAGTATAAAGTTCTCTTAATTATCAGTTTATCCACTTCCAAAATAATCTTTTCAATCATAAATTCTCTATATTATTCAAATAAAGTATTTATAATTTTTAATTAATTATTATAAAAATAATATATTTTTATATATTTTCACAGTTGTGAAAAAATGATATAAATTTAATTTAATTTATTATAATAGAAAAAAAGGATAAAATACTAAAAGTTAAACATTTCATTAAAAAAGAATCAAACATTATTAAATTATACAAGTAGCTTTATATCCTTTTTCGTAATTTACCATTTAAAAATAATTTTTTTTGTACCACCCAAACAAAATAAATTATCTTAAAATCGATTTTCAGTAAACATATTCAAACAAAAACAAATTCTTTCATATTTCTCAAACACACTCTCTGTCGGCAATTCTCATCCAAACTTGGGTCTCCTATCTTCAAGTTCAAACGCTTCGGTTGCATGATCTTTTGCGTTTTCTGTAAACTTTGGGCCTTAATATTAATAAATCATTTCATTTATATATTATTATGTAAAAGAAAGAAGTGAGACGGAAATACTTAATACAGTAATCTGTATATAATAGTTGGACTAGCTTGCTTCATTACCAAAATTCAAACCCATAATCGACCTAACACGTGAGAGTGTTATTTTTCTACCAATATATTCGGTGCTTGTTTGGGAACGCTTATATTTGGAACTTTCAGCTGTTTTATTGTAATTAAGCTGTTTAATGAAAAAACATAGATGTTTGGGTATCAAAAATTTTTTCTTAAAAAAACTTTTTACCCTCAGTTAAGCTGTTTTTCTATACAGCTGGGGTTCCCAGCTGTTTGCTTAAAAAAAATTTCGATTATTCCTTTATTTCCCGTAATTGCCTCCAGTGGTGATTGTGCTCTTCACGTAATCTTTTAAGCTCCATTGCTTCAGCATAATGGACACGCCCCTAGGCCTCAAAGCAATGCATCAAACTTTTCTTCATTGTCATAAAAAAAATGTAACAAAATTATTTAATTTTTTATAATAGAAAAGACTGATGACAAAATATAAAAAAATAAACATTTTAACAAGTTTTAATGTTAAGCAAAAACATCTAATATTATTAATATAAACAAATAACTTCATAATATAATCAGTGATTTACTATATAAAAAAAAATTCTAATTTTTTTTTTAACCAAAAAAATTTCTAATGTTAATATATATATATATATATATATATATATATATATATATATATATATATAATACAAAATAAATATTATTTACTTTTTCACCAAATATTATAAACAAATAATCTCATACCCTTTTTCTTAATTTACTATGTAAAAGTGATTATCTTTGCACCACCCAAACGAAATAGATTATCTTAAAACCGCTTTTCAGCAAACATACCCAAACAAAAACAAATTCCGGTTATAATCGATTATCACAATAATCGATTATTTGAAAACAAATTATCAGCATAATCTTTTTTTTCCAGCTTTCCCAAACACACTGGCATTCCTCAAATATATTCACAGCGTTTCTCTCTCCAAAGGAAAAATAACGTACTGTAGCAATAGCAAAAGTAATGTATGCTTCGTGTGCTCTTGCCCCTCGGTCCACTTCCTTTCTGTGGCTCATATATATATATATATATATATTTTAATATAAGTTTTTTAATATAAATTCTTTTGTTTATTTAAATGAAATATTTATTATTTATATTTAAACAGTCTAAAAATAATATATTTTTTATATGTTTTCATAAGTATATGAAAATGTTACAAATTTTATTCAACATTTTTTAATAGGAAAAATTGATGACAAAATATAAAAAAAAACATTTCAATATATAAAAAAATAAACATTTCAACAACTTTTAATGTTAAAAAAATCAAATATTATTAATATAAACAAATAACTCCATACTTTTTTTCGTAATTCACTATGTAAAAATGATTATTTTTGTATCACCCAAACAAAATAGATTATCTTAAAATCGCTTTTCAGCAAACATACCCAAACAAAAACAGATTCTGATTATAATCGATTATCACAATAATCGATTATTTGAAAACAGATTATCAGCATAATCTTTTTTTTCAGCTTTCCCAAACACACGCATAGGATTTCTCATAGAGATCATATTAACTCTTACACAAATGCGAGTTTGAATAAATATCAATGTACTGTGCACTGTATTTTAACATAGAATAAATGTATATTATACTGATACAAGAGATATTTCAATTGTGTTTCTCTATAATATGCTTTATAAAATTAGTTATATATATATATATATATATATATATATATATATATATATATATATATATTTCTTTTTATATTTAGCTTCCTTTTGATATTTTTCGGAGTCATCCTTATCTGTCTGTTCAAATAATGAGATTGTATGTATACAACAAACCAAAACGTAGGGGAAAAAACCAACCAAAAATCAAAGATGACACGAAAAACAGCTATGTTATTTGAACACAAAATTTTGATATCATATATAATATCATATATATTTCTTTCTATCTTTCATTTATTTTTTATTTTCTTGTATACACGAATTCCAAAAATACATAATAAAAACAAAGAGACACCATATTTATATCCATTTTTTATGTTCAAAAATCATTTTCCAAAAAAAAATGCATTCATCAAAGTCTTCTGAAAACCTGCTCTCTGTCTCTATGTGTGTGTACCACTACAGTACAAGGGTAGTGGTTGAGTGAGTACATATAAAAGAAAAAGGCGACTACGGATTTGTACTCTGAGACAAATGCTATTCTGAATTCTGGTATTTTATTTTTGGTGTTTCAAATATGTGATGAAGAAATGAGTGGTTATACAAGTGTCACGTCATTCGTTAATATGATTATGAAACGGATTTGGTACAGTATAGCATTGTTGTATCCCTATTAGTGATAAAAAAAATATTTTTATTTTACTAATTATCTTTCTATTAATTAGTGATAATGCGATGTAGCATTTTGCATTAAGACTTTTTGTGGCTTTGCGTATCCATGAGCTATGACATTGAAGTTTGAGAGAATTAACAGCTGGTAGAGCTTGCTACCAAATGGATGAGAAAAAATAATCTGCAATTGACTTAATTAGATTCCAGCTATTATTTTGACTTTTTCTTTTAGGGTGGGGGGGATGAAAAGCTACTATTATTCTAAATGGATAAATAGTGCTGGGGATTTCTCCTTTCCTGTTTTTTCTTTCCTATTTTTCAACAGACCAAACCCGCTTGACAATAAAAATATTACCAAAACATTATCTAACACTATCTTTCCAACACAGATGTCAAAATTCAAACGGATCCCACAATTTTGGTTTGAAAATAAGTAAATCGGTCATACTAATTTATATAGGTCTCATTTGAATTCTATGAGACAAAGTAGGATCCACATGAATTTCAACAAATAAGAGAGTGAGCATTGAAAAAAGAGTGTTAGAAAGTATCTTGCTAATATTTGTCTAAAAGTAATGCCAATCTCTAGTGTCTCGTACGATTTTGGTTTTTGAAAAATTGGGGATTTTCAATAATTAAATTTAAATGTAAATAATTATTATGTTCAAGTATAAGGAAAATTTGAACAAATTCGAAACCAGAAGTTAAAGAGCCCATTGGTACATCTTATTAGAAGAAAGATTTACAATTTGATTAGTATTATATGTGTGCAATAAAAATCAAACTAATTTCTAGTTAATATTCATGTTTGTAGTCTCATTGTTTACAGTTTGTAGTTTTTTTCACACTTCATGTTTTCTTAGCTTTAGGATTTTGATCCATCTAATGTATACTTTGATTCCATTCAAAGTTTTTTTTCTTTTTTTCTTCTTGGTATTGCTGTTTGGTGGTGTTTGAATCACCTTGCGCACATTTATTCTGATCCTCTCTCATTTCTTAATTCTTTCATGTTAAGGAGGTGATCCAAATCTATTCTTTACCACCTATACTTAAAAAAATGGCATAACCTAACCAAAAAGTTAAGTTAGAATCATATTATATATATATATATATAGTATGTGTATAACTAAAATGAAATATGGAGGTTTAAAGTCCAATAAGGGGAAGTTCAATATCGCTCAGAGAGTTTATTTACTTAAGTAAAAAATTAAGAAATATACAAAGGTCAACACCCAAACCTTAGAAAAGTGTCATGAAACTTCTTCCAAAGCATGTCACATGACCAAATTGTCCTAATTATCTCCAATTTAGCTCTCAAGACTCACTCCCATCTAAATAGCTAAAGTAGTTTTGAGCGTTAGACTTCCTGCACATATCGAATTTGTAGCAATAAGTTTGTTCTGGTCTAAGCAGCTTGACAACTTAGGACATAACAAATGGTATTACAATGTCAAAATACATATCATCTTAGTGTCTTACATCCCACAATATCAAAGTTCATGTATCTCAACATATATATATATATATATTTATTTATTTATTTATTTATTTGACTAAAAAGGATATTCATTCATTTAAATTGGTAAAATACATCGAAAACAACAAAAATTCAACATCGCTAAAAACCGAAAAGGATGAATCTGCGAACAAACTCACAGCACCCAGGTTAATAGCATAACACGGCAAAATGCCTACAAATGTGACAAAATCAAAGTGACCCGAATACCCATGCCTCCGGATCTGTAACGTTGACGCCCAAGTCTTGGTTGAATCTGTAATGGATAGAAGCTGATCTGTCAATCTAAACCAAACGAACACCGCAACAAGACCGGAAACCAAACGACGTCGCAACAAGACGATGAACAAAACACCGCCACACGCAGACGACGAAAACACGGAAAAACGGGAAAGAAAAACCAGATCTATGTGGAACAACCACTTATTTAGATAAAAGGAGAGAAAAAGCGATGTAGAGGGGTGATTATAGGCCAAAAGATGACCCAAAACCACCCCTGCGATGGATGAGGAAGAAGGAAAAGAGGAGTAGAGGAAAGGTTGAGAGAGAGGGACGGCTCTAGTAATAGAATAAACCTAAAGGTTAGTTCGTATCTCAACATATATTGGTAAAAGGAAAAGGCCGATATTTACTTTTGAAGTTCAAAATTAATTCTAATTATTAAGAAACGAATTTTTTTCTTGCCTTATTAAGAAGAAAATTAACATAGGAGATTTCGTAATGGCATTGATGTACGCATTTTTAGGACCATTTAAAGCATTAATTAAGAAGTGTATGTCAAAACTTTGTCATCTATAATAATAACTTTCTCCTACGTATAAAGAAGGTATATATTGCTAGCTATTTCGAGGGTTGGCAACCGGACGGGTCGGGGGCAGGTTTTGCTTTTCCCCAACCCGCCAACCCGCCCCGCTCCCTTTCGGGATTGGAAAATAGGTCCCCATCCAAGCCCCTAGCGGGGTCGGGCTTCCCCGCTAATCTCCTCCCCCATCAATGAGTAATCAAATTTAAAAATTATTTTGTTTTAATTGAAATTAACAACTCAAAAATTGTACTTTCAAAAGATAAACAAATAAAACATTCACACAATTAAAACAATCAACCAGGAATTAGTACTTAGTTTTCTTTCAGCTACAAATTAAAAAGAAACTAATGATTTATAAGCATTTCATTATGTTTCAAATAACACCGATAGCATCAAAACATCATAATAAAAGCACAATCAAATGTTCTGTAATTTTTCAAAAAAAAACAAGTACCCTTTTATACAGAAGAGAACCTTTCAATCAAAACAAATCTAATACCTTACATAGATATATGAGGATATTAGTATAATTATGAAAGCAGCAGGGTGGGTTCGAGGTCGGAGCGGGACGGATATCTGTATTCCCATCCCCACCCCCATTCCTAGTCAAAGTGGGTTTTTCCCGTCAAAGTCGGGGTAGGTTCGGGTGGCTACCCTTGGGTTGGGGTCTCATTGCCATGTCTAGCTAATTCTGTATTTTCAATTTTTTTTTTCAAATATTCTCCCATCCGGTAAGTGAGAGATTATTCTACATAGAACGATCAATGCATAAGCGGAATCCCTTCCTAACAGTTTGTTTTTTTCCATATAGATAAATTTATCACCTTTGTTATTTGAACATAAAAACGAGACAACAATCGACAACGGATAATGAAGTCCAAAATCGTGGTTAATGACGTCTTAAACTTGATTAATGAGTACACCAAAGATGGATAGCTCATTAATAATCCACTAAGCTGCATTAACCAAGATTTTGTATATTATTAGCCAATTTGTTTTAATTTTTTTTTTTATAAAATCATTAGCCAAGTTGTTGGTTAAAAAGTTATATCATCTAATAATCTAATACATGTGTACCCATTAATCATCACTAAACTGTTTTGTACATCATTAATTATTGTTAATTGTTGTCCCATTTTTGTCATTCATTAACCATATACTTAAAACACCCAAATCTTTTAAACTTAGAATCAATACACATTAATGTTTGGTATTTGTAATCAATATTTTGGAAATTGTTATCATCCAAGCATTCAAATCTTTTCCTTTTCTTTCCGCTGATGATACATCAGACTTTACCTTTTCCTTTTGGTGAAATGCCTCAGACTTTAAAAAGGAAAAGGGGAAATTAAGTAAAATATCCATGTTTGACAAGCATCCGATATGTATTTAATTAAAAAAAATATTTTTTTCAGCTTCAACACATAAATGAGTTATTAATAAATTTTAAAATAATATATATGTTATTTTTATTTTCCATAATTTTAAGAAATTGATGTTCACTAGTGTCTGTGGCTTCATAGCTTGAAACAATTGCACAAGTGCACATGGTTATCGTGCAGTTGTTTTCCATCCTAAAATTAAATTTCATATGTCCCTTTATGTCCCCCATTCCCTTATGCTGAGAAAGCGAGAAAGAGAAAGACATTTAAGAAAGAGTAATGGCAGGTGAACACCAAAATGGGATATTTATTTGGAATACCTGATTAATCATGTATAAATATTTGGTTAATTCAGTTTATTATATGATTAATCACATGTAAATATTTGATTAATTCATGATGACTCATTAATCATATAAAGAACTGAATTAACCAGTATTTGCATGTGATTAACCAAATATTTACATGGTTATGGTAAATAAGTCCATTAACATGATTAATCATATAATGAACTAAATTAATTAAATATTTATACATGATTAATCAGATGTTTCAAATGGGTATCCCATTTGGATGTTTACCTATCATTACTCTTTAAGCTTTAAGAAAAAACAAAAGACACGTAATATAAGAAAAAAGCAAGAATTATATATTTTTCTTTTGAAGAATAAAAAAGGTAGTCAAGCCTCAGATCAAAAAACACATTCACTTTCAGTGCCTCACAAACTCTATCTGATCGTGCGTGTGTGTTTTCTTTCCTTTTCAGCTTGCATCCCCACAAGCTTTACCTTCCTTCACATTTCTTTATCTTCATGTTCTTTTTTCTTAGGATTATAGAAAGAAACAATTAAAACAAACCTTGTTCTTATAATGTTGTTCATGCTGCTTCTTATTCTTCTAGAACCCATTTTGGTTCTTGCCTCAACAGACCCTCTTGTTTCCTCACCTCAAGTCCAACCCTTTTCTCCAATTTTCACATCAATGGCTGCTTCTTCCCCAGGTACTCATTCATCTCTCTCTCTCTCTCTCTTCCATTATAATTGTCTTTGTTCCATTTTCTGTCTCTTTTCTTTGGTTACTGTTACCATGTTATGGTACGAAGTATTTTGAATTTCTGTCTCTATCACTACCTGTTTCTTCTGAGGGTGTTCTATTATAATTACCAGGTTCACTCATTAATCATCTTAAGGGAAGTTTTGTAATAATAATGTAAAAAGTGAGGAACTTTGTACATCCAAATGAATCATGTATCCATAATTATGGTTGTTATTCAACAGTTTCGAATTTAAATTTCAAAATCATGACAAGCACTTAATGCAGATAATGAGATAATGTGACAGTAACTTTTTTTATTCATTGCCGGTCTTTGTCTGCTACTGTTGTTCACTATTTGGAATTTTGGATCATACCCGTTTGCTTAAACTCTCTTAACTTGCAATTAATGGTTTGAATTTTGAATAAATAAGATCTATTTTTTTTACCATTTATTTGATTTGATGCTCACTCCTATGTACTGCATATTAATCAGGTGTACATGTGGGGGATGAACAGCACCACCAAATGCATTCACACAAGAAAATGGTAATAGCTCTTGTTGTTGCCAGCACTGCACTTGGTGGAGTCATTTTGTGTTTGTTATGCTTTTGGATTTATTATACCAAGTATTCATCAAAATTCATGAAGCAAAATGTTCAAAGTTCAGGTATTTATTTTCACTATTCCATTTATAAGATTCTGTTTTGCTTAACAATTCTGGGGATATCAAGAAGGTTCAATATTAAAACTTGCTTCTGAGATTTCTTTTTCTTTGTTCTGATTTTGAATGCCAAGATGCTGAGAAAGGGCTCCCTTTAGCTCCATTTTCGAGTAAATTCAGTTCTATCAAGATGGTTGGTAAGAAGGGGCGTGTTCCAATAATTGATTACAAGCAGATAGAAAAAGCCACAAGCAATTTCAAGGAAAGTAACATTTTAGGTGAGGGTGGTTTTGGATGCGTTTACAAGGCTCATTTGGATGATAACTTGGATGTTGCCGTCAAGAAACTTCACTGTGAAAGTCAGTATGCTGAGAGAGAATTTGAGGTAATGTCTCCAAATAACTCAGCCTCCTAAGTTCCTTTGAGTCAGCTCGATTGGTTAAACTGTGAAACATGATGAATTATGAGTGCACCAGTTTAATACCCCTGGCTGGGGAGTTATAAGGTGGTCAAGATGGTTTGGGAGAGGGATATAGGGTTTGGAGTAATAAGGAAGTCATGGGTTCAACTCCCCCACTAACCTAACACATTAATTACTAACTTTTGCCTATAGAAAGAGTTTAAAACGTTCCGCCCCTTTTTATTCCCTTCTTCCTATCCCCATGTAAAGCCTCCTGTGCGCTTCCCTTTAGATTAAAAAAAAAAAAAACTTAGCCTCCTAATAATTTATTCATTTTTCTGCTTTTCTGTTTTAAAAGTTTTTCTTTTTATAAAAATCTTGCATTGAATAGCTGGATGATTTTGCAGAATGAGGTGGATTTGTTGAGTAAAATTCAGCATCAAAATATAATTTCTTTACTGGGTTGTAGCAATAATGAGGATACGAAGTTTATTGTCTATGAATTGATGCAGAATGGCTCATTGGAAACTCAATTACATGGTAAAACATTGAATCTGATGCATTATTGCCTAGTATTAGACACAAATTGAAAGTAAATGAGGTCAATTATAAAATAATATACTAATCTAAAAAAATTGATTTTTTGAAGGACCCTCTCATGGGTCGGCATTGACTTGGCATATGAGGATGAAGATTGCTCTTGACACAGCAAGGTGACCTTCCCTAATCAATTATCTATCTTCCTATTATGCTCTATATTATGTGTATTAACATGCTATTTTATTAACATTAACCAGAGGATTAAAATATCTGCATGAGCACTGTTACCCTCCAGTGATCCACAGAGATCTGAAATCATCTAATATTCTTTTAGATGCAAACTTCAATGCCAAGGTAAGGGGAAAAAAAAAGACCATGTTAAATTGCTTATAAATTATTTCCTCTTTCTACTATACATTTATTGCATTCACCAAAGTTTCTTTTTTGTGTATGCCCATGACTTGCATCTATTGGGGGATATTAGCTCTCTGATTTTGGTCTTGCCATAATTGATGGGTCTCAAAACAAGAATAACATCAAGCTTTCAGGCACTTTGGGGTACGTAGCCCCGGAGTATCTTTTAGATGGTATGCCAACTGAACTTGACATAATTTCACAGCATGTGTATTTATTGGTTTGACAAGTTGGTATATGTTTAACATATTGTTAAGCGTTCAACAAACCAGATCCAAGATATTGTGTACACTCCTAACCAAACTAAAAGAAAAGAGGAGAAAATGTCTTTTTCTCTTTTTTTTTTTTTTTTTCTTTTCTCTTTTTGTCACTCCTAACAATATAAAATTCTATTTTCTTACTCACTCATGTCTTTCTTTCTTTCCACTTTCTTCTAGTGACGTAGTAAGTTTGGGGTCATTTGAAAAGTATGATCTGTGTATATTGTGTACATCTTGGGGATGTACCTGCCCAACTGACATGGCAAACCATATTGATTATTAAACCATTGTTGTCAGTTACACGTTACAATCTCATATGCTTGGTTTGCTCAAGTTGCTTCTTGTCAGTGACTAAAATAAGATAAAAATCCTGACAGAGGACTAAAACTTGTTCACAACTAAGCATTAGTGAGGTGGAATCGATTCTTGTCTGAAAGATGTGAAACATTGGAAGTTTTCCTCAGATCGAGTACTCAGTTGAGAACTTAGATAATTTGGCGAGGATTGTAATTTTATTTTAATTATTAAGAGATTCATAATGAATTTAGGTAGATCAATTTTTCTCCAATTATTTTTTAATAACATGGAGAAACAGCTAGGATCTATACGATCTTTTAGTTCATGGAACAATGAGAAATTAATGAAATGCATCTATAGCAGAATAAATTATTTACCAGTTTTATTATTTGGACATCAAAAAATGGGATAACAATCGACGATTATTAATGATGTTCAAAATCATGATTAATGACATGTACACGAAGATGGATAACTCATTAACCATCCACTGAGCTGCATTAACCAAGTTGTCGATTAACGAGCTACCATATCTACTACATGTGTACCTATTAACCAAATTTAACACGTAATCATGATTTTGAACGTCATTAACCGTTGTCAAATTGTCTCATTTTTGTGTCCAAATAACATTTTTTATTATTTACTGAGGAAATTGCATTTTAATTTATTTTGACAGGTAAATTGACTGATAAAAGTGATGTCTATGCTTTTGGAGTTGTGCTTCTGGAGCTTCTATTAGGAAGGAAGCCTGTGGAAAAACTGGCACCAGCTCAATGCCAATCTATTGTCACATGGGTATGGGTTGCTTTCAATGCCAAGAGATAAAATTTAATATGGTTGTATATGGGAAATGACATAGCTATTTATGATGATTGCAGGCCATGCCACAGCTCATAGACAGGTCCAAGCTTCCAAATATTGTAGATCCTGTGATTAAGAATACAATGGATCTCAAGCACTTATACCAGGTTTGGGAACCTCAAGAGTCAGACCTCAAACATATTTCCCAGTTTTAGACTTAGCGTGTGTTTGTATACACACTGCAAATTTACGTTTAGCCACCACAAGTTTTTCCATATTTCACGTTTGTTAGAATTTATTTGACAAAAGTGCCATTAAAAATGGATTTGGATTTCTTGTGGTCAAATTTTCCTACATTAATTATATTTCGTAGGTTGGAATTGTTGAATGAAGATCGGATGCTTTATAATTTAAGCTCAGTAAATCAGATTTGAAAAATAAATTCGGAATTTGAGTAATCCGATTTTCATTCAACAGTTCCGATTTACTAAATGCATGGGAATTTGAATGCAGGGAATCTATTTCCATTGAAAATGCACGTTAATTTGAGTAATCCGATTTTCATTCAACAATTCCGATTTACTAAATGCATGGGAATTTGAATGCAGGGAATCTATTTCCATTGAAAATGCACGTTTGCACGTTTGCAAACGTGCAAACAAACATAAACATTTTGGCAATTGTACTAGTACTAGTATCCTTGAATTATGTACATACATCCTCTTCAATTTTTTTGCATTATTATATTCTGATTAACTACAACCTTGACTTTGTTCTTTGTAGGTTGCTGCTGTGGCTGTACTATGTGTGCAACCAGAGCCAAGCTACCGCCCACTGATTACAGATGTTCTCCACTCACTCATCCCTCTTGTACCTGTTGAGCTTGGAGGAACACTGAGACTTTCACAAGTGACACAGCAAGTCTTACCTACTGACCCACCAGTGGATTCTAGTCAATGATAGTCACTATCACTTGGAGACAATATCACACAGTGAGAATCCAAGGCATTGTTTTATTATGCTGCCAAACCAGTAAGGTTTTAACTAGGCTCGAGATTACAGGCTGATCCATAATAACCACAAAGTTTGTGTAATACACGCAACCTTGGAGTTTGACCTTGAAAAAATAGACATGTTCGCAAGGAAAGAAGGTAGGCCAATATGGGATAGAAGAGCATTGGATTTTTAATGACAAATGTAAAGAACAAATTAATTTCACTTTTGTGAAAGTTTGTGTATAGAGTGGTGATTTTGTGGAACATTGAACCATCCAGAGGACCTTATTGAGATTATCTTTCTTTCCCTCTTCTGGCTATATGAAATGCAGCAAATCAGGCTACAAGTTTTTCATTTATAAATTCTGCTAAATCAGAAGGGAAAAAATGTAGTTCACTTATACTGTGCTTCCTCTACAAATTGCTTTAAAGGAATTTCAAAATGGTAACTTGTCCTGACATACACATGACTAGGCCATTCATCAATTAGATTAATATGTTTATGTCCCTCTCGGCTCTTGGCACCACTCCCCCTCCCTCGTTTGCCACCTTGTCTTTATTTATTTTGGTTCAAATGGAAAAAGTGTGTAATTTTTTACGTTCTTGGTTATTCTAGTTACCTCACCAACAGTCATAGTAAATGACAAGCAGAACTTGTTGGAAAACTGCCTTAATTACAGTTTGACCCTAGCCGCTTAAATTATGACAACATTGGGCTGCCTTCATTGCAACTGCTAGCACCTTCATCTTGTTAGGTGTGAGGGGGTATATTTAGTGCCATGTTGCCTAGAGATATGACCTAAGTAGTGTTTATAAAGCTTGGGCAGTCCTCATCTTATAAAGCCGGTTTTGTGGAGTTGAATTAGACCCAAACCCAAATTACATGAGAACTCTCAAGTTTTCTATCAATATACTCCCTCCGATCCAATATATAGACAAAAAAGTCCCAAGGTTTTTGGTCCAATATATAAGCAAATTTTGTTTTTCAATGACCTATTTAATATTATTCCCAAAATATCTTTCATTTAATACAAATTCGAATGACTCATTTAATGAAGATTAAAGTTTTAGATGAAGGGTAATTTAGGTAACAAACCTAATTTTTTACAAGATTCAATGAGATTAATTAACCACCTTAATATGTGTGTTCCATTATTTTTTTGCTTATAATATGGACCGGAGGGAGTAAATTATTCAATCATATCAGCAGCAGGATAAAAAGAAGAAAAGAAGCTGTCTAGCAACTAGGGCACAAGCAGCCAATAAAACTATTATTACCATGCTTTATTCAATATTATCCACATGGAATGAGAAATAGACCCATTATTATGCAACAATACTTCAGTTTATAACTTGCTTCAAGCCTCAGAAGCAGACTTAATGTGGAACAATACTTTGATTCAACTTGTTTCAAGCTCAAGGTTACAAAATTTCCTAAGGTACTTTCAGGTACATATGTATGACAATCAATGCATACATAATTATTTTCATGTATGCCAACCACTATAGTTGGGTATAACACTCACCAAAAATATAAGCTTGGTTCTAAAGCATATCTCATTGAGTTTCAGCTGACATTGTGAAACGAATCAATAATGGCATCTGCAAGGTATTCACATTTTGCTAACGACAATCCTGCCAGGGAAATTCTTCCATCCTTTGTCATGTATACATGCCACTTATTTGTCATATTGTCACTCTGATCAGACAGAAGATATCATTTAAGGACAACACAGTCAATATTGCATAACAGTAAAACCAATAACAGATCCACATAATGTTAACAGAATGAAAGAAATAGGACACAAGATAATATATACAAGCAGGGAAGTTGATCGCATGCAAGAAGTCATAAGCGGAATCGGTTACCTGGTTCTTGTTCAGGCCTGTGTATGAGAACATCCCTATCTGCTTAAGTATGAAAGACCAATCCTTTCCACTCTTGTCTTTTGAAGAAATACTATCATATAGCTGCTGTCTAACATTCTTTATCCTTCCAGCCATCATTTCCATCTCTGCTCTCCATTCATCAAAGAGAGCAGGGTTTCCAACAATATCGGCAACAATCCTAGCCCCGTGAACAGGTGGATTAGAGTACATTGGTCGGGCAAGCCTTTTCAATTGGCTCTTTACCCTGAAATATATAGTTATCAAATTGTTGATCAAGACAGAACTTTACTGAAGCATATATTGCCCTGATCAAGTTGAATCTGAGATATTTTCTTTCTTAAAATAGAATTTGAGCATTTTTCTATGATGTTAAGTATCTTATCCTATTTCAATTATTTCATATGACCAGTACTTGATAAAATGATCCTTCATCTTTCCAGAAAAAGGAATATATTGCATGAGAAGAAGAAAGTAGACAGATTCAATCTTTTCTTAGACATGTTCATTCAACTTCAGATATAAGAAACGATGGCATGCTAAATTTTACCACACCTTGATGCAGATTCTGGTGATGAAGAAATAACATTGATTGCTCCAATCCTTTCAGCATAGAGACCAAGATTTTTACTGTATGACTGAGCAACAAGAACCTCCATGCCACGTGACACAAACAATCTCACAGATGCTGCATCTTCATCAAGGCTTCCACTAGCAAACCCCTAAAATCAATGACTACTCAGGTAATATTTATATTGTGAAATAGGTCCAATATGACAATATCTACCAGTTTTGAGATGTATCCAAATCATTCTCTACAAAGTATTTGTCAAAATTTCAAATATGATAACGGTGTTTGATATATGCTATCCAGAATTTTACTAAATGATAGGTTATTTACCAATAGATTGGTACCTGGTATGCAACATCAAAAAATGGAATATGGTTTTTTTGCTGAATTACATCAGCTATTTTTTCCCACTGTTCAAGTGTTGGATCAATACCAGTAGGGTTATGAGCACAACCATGAAGTAGCACAAAAGTTCCTTCTGGAGCTGCCTATAAAAATGGAGAAATGTACCATTAGGCAGGGAATAATTTATACTGAAATGAACGAATCTTAAAATTAAATGAGAATTGGGTCAATGTCAGCCTTCATGACAAGATGCTCAAATTGCTATGACTAAATCAATTATGCGTTAAACTCCATTGAACTGCAATGCAATATGTATTTCAAAACAATGAAATTGGTTGTATTTTAAGTGAAAGATATATTTGGAAACATGGATTTTGAGAAAAAGATGACAGCTGCTAAGAACTAGGATAAAAGATCAAGAGAGGAAAAGATCAACTAGAAAGTATAACATAAAGTATACAAAAGTATGAAACATAAAGTATACAAAAGTATGATAAAACAGTTCCTAAATAAAACGCTGCTCCTAGTCCATGTAAAAGTATAATGAGTTTCACTTTCTAAATTCTGGATCAGGATATAACCTTTATATCTTCTATCATGCCCTCAAAATCCAAACCAACTGTCCTGGGATCATAATACCGGTACTCAGACCATGAAACCCCAGCATCATTGAAAATATTCTTGTGATTACCTGCAAGACAATAATGTTAGCCAGGATGCATGAATTTCCTCAAAACAATTATCATGACCGAGTTAAACAGAGGAAGGAAAAAAAATTGCATACCCCAAGTAGGAGCTGATATCAAAACTTTTGCCCCAGGAAAATAACGTTCTATCAAAGCCGCTGCTAATCGCAGAGAACCAGTTCCAGAAAGACCTTGGACAGTGGCAACCTGGGTGCATTGAATAATATAAGTACAAAAGTAAAAAAAATAAAAAAGATAATTATTTGTTGTTTATAAGCACTCATAACCAGAAATTATTATATCCTTCACGAATATATTTTTTTCTGAATCCAATACTTACTCTTTGTTGTTTGATTGCTGGGTTGTCTGCTCCAAGTAACAACTCCGCAGTTGCCTTATTAAATGCAGCCAAACCCTCAATTGGGAGATACTGCATATACAAGTCCAATCATAGTCAAAAAGTAAAGGGAAATCATTCCATGCCACACATAAAGGAATATATGATGTAAGAAGATTACCTCTTTGTTTTCCCCTCTCTCCAGCATAAGATTCTCTGCCTAAAAATGAAGAAATTCATTAGAATCAACATTGACAGGAATTGACCAAAATGAGGACAAAAGTAAGCCCTCAAATTATTGCACACACATCAAGTAAGGAACAAGTACCTTCTTAACAACATTAAGCACATACGGGTGTAGTTCTTCTGTTCTGTAGGCACCAACTCCAAGATTCAGCTTGACATCGCTCGTGTCTGCTTTAAATGCTTCAGAAACTCCAAGAATTGGATCAGGAGGAGCCATCGGAATGCCCTCAAATCTAGAAACATTAACCGCGGCGACCATAGAGATCCGGCCAGAAGACTGTGAATTAAAATTGACAGACATCAAATTAGAGCACAAACAAAAAGATATTGATTAGGATGGAAGCTATCAGCCCTCCATATTGTCTATTCACATACACTCCCTATTAACTACTTATAATTGCAATTTTATAAATTGTATTCATTTAAATTTGAACAGAAAAAAAGGAATATACAGTTTGAGTTGAAGAAGAAAATTATTAAACTGAGCATAATTCAACAATTAACAATTAAAACCAGTTAGTGAAGACATGAATAGCTAGGAATGGCAATAGTCCTATCCAATTGATCATACAGTAATATCAAATCATAGTGGACCAACCAACCGAGAAAAATTAAAATGAAATAAATTGGCAATTACATTTGCATATGCCTCACTGTACTAAGTCCATGCTTTCGAATTTCGATTGTTTCGCTTTCCATAATTTTTAGTTTTTTACTCATAAAAAAATAATATAAAAAATATTTGGTGAAAAAAACTCTCTTGAATATTCCGATTATAAGCTTTTCAAATTGTAAAATAAGTTAATCAAATCAAAAACCAGCACTAGCTTGTTTAATGAATACAAAAAAGTAAGAGGCTCAATTTCTGGTACATACCCTTGCATTTGAGAAGGTATTGTGTCCTTCCTTACTAAATCTCAAACTGTTTCCTCCAAGCTTGGGCTTTCCCTGCTAAACACCAAAATAAAATGCTAACAACTGATTCTAACAACTTCTTGCGACTTCTGATAGTTTCATGCACAAAATATTGGTACTTCACTCATAATATATCACGACAAGTTGTTTAAATCATAGTTTTAAAATGTTAATTATTAAACCATAAAAAGTGATTATTCAAATGTTAGAGGGTGTCAAATGCATTTCTCAAGAATAAGAAAAAGGGTGTAGGCACCTTGTGGGTTTCGTGCATCGACAGTGAAGCAGAGGGAGAGACAGAGTGTGAAGAAGCTATAGAGAGCACCGAAGATGCCATATCTGCTACCCAAAAATTCAATCAAACCGAAACAGAAACAGAAACAGTTGATTAATAACGATAATTAATAAAACATCACTCTCTGAATTATACATAGATAGTTTATAATTTATAGATCTACAATTTAAAGAGCATTGATAGCGTACCGAATCGAATTGGGCTGAAAAGGATGATACGATGAGATCAAAGTAAGTTTACGATAATCACTCAAAGAGTGTAGATGGAAAAAAAGCGATAAGGAAAACAGTGGGCGACGAATACGAAGTAAATATGATGCCTCAGGACATTGATTTATCAGCTATCTTAATCTTAATAGAAAAATGCTAATTGGTACGAAAGCTATTTCGTAACAAAATCTACGAATGACGTGGCTCATTCTCTGCCACTTATGAAAATGCCAGATCCAGTACCGCTATCCCTCTCTCTCAACTCTTCTCAAAATTTTCTCTCAAACCCATTCTCCCACGCTGGAATGGTTGTCTTTTCCAAATGGGTGAATGTAATTATAAATGGATGCTGATGCGGTGGTTCGCGGCGGCGGGCTGTGCGTGCATGGAGGAGATTGGACCTGGTGTCTGGTGACAATCTGAACGGCGGTGAGCTCGTGCGGCGGAATGGGCGACCGACGGTGATGGTCTCGCAGACTGATGGCTGGTGAACAGATCGATCACGAACTATCCCAAGCGAAGCTTTTGTGGTGTGCAACGAGACGACGGATGGGCGGAGTGGAACCTGGACGGAGAGAGACTGCGTTGTGGTGTTGGGACTGGTTTAACAAGGTGAATGGCGAAGCACGGCGGTGGAACAGAGCGATAATTTGATGACGTAACGCATAAACTAACAAGAAGAAAATGGAGACGAAGAAGGGAGGGAAAAGGTTAACATGGATTCTCACCCATGGAAAGTTGAACGATACCCTTTTCTTGGTCCCTGATTTTTTTTCTTTCTTATTATTACTTGTCTAAGAACAGGTTTTCTATTGGAATTTTACGTTAAGAATTCAAGACTGAGTAGAGGATGAAGACGGTGCCTTTGGTGCCTTTGCTGGTATTTCATGGAAAGTTGAACTGGTTGCTGCCTTGGGTTTGTACCAGAGGAGGAGGAAGACGGCGCAATCTGCAATGGTTTCCGTTTATTTTTTCTTTCTATTTTAATAATAATATAATTAAAACCAGTTTTCTACACAAAAAGACAAAAGATTCCAAATGACAGCTCATTCGTAATTTCGTATCGCATAAAGGGTCGTACTATATAGCGGTACTGAAAAAAAAAACACACACACATCAGTAATAATTAAAAAAGGAAAATGTGTTAGCTATTTTGCTTCAAACGTATTTTAGGCAGGTAAAGGAGGGGGCCAAAAAAACCACGTGGCAAGAAATCATTTGAGGTGACCGAGACCTAGAAGTCAAAATATAAATTAATCGTAATTCAAATGACAATTATACCCTTAGATAAGAAACTATATTCCAAAACATATGCGTCATCCCCATCTTTTTTATTATTTATTTTTTTTGGTAAAAGCGTCATCCGCATCTTATGAAACATGAACATTATTATTAAAGAGGGATAGCGGTACTGGATCTGGCATTTTCATAAGTGGCAGAGAATGAGCCACGTCATTCGTAGATTTTGTTACGAAATAGCTTTCGTACCAATTAGCATTTTTCTTTTTTTAATTGTTCCGCTGGGTCTATTGAAGGGAAAATGATTTTTTAACATAAAAAATGACACAAATATGATATCTCTTTATTTTTATTATGTATTTTTGGAATGTATGTATATAAGAAGATAAAAAATAAATGAGAGATAAAAAGAAATATATACGATATCATATATTTAAGTGTGTGTGTTTTTTTCTTCCTTTTTCAAATGCATATGAATGTGATGCAAAATCCATGGGTAGGGTCAAACTAAATCTGACGAGGCAAAGTCAGAAATGTTGGTTTTTTTATTTTAATGTGATTGATAAAAGATAAAATATTGTTAGACAAATACTAACTAGTATCGTAAAGGCATTATTTAAGGAACTAAAGATATAAATGTTTTATTAGAAATAGATATAATCAATCTTACTTCATTAGCTTTAACTTTTTCCTTAAGTTGTTTTATTTACTCGTAAAAAAAAAAGTTGTTTTCATTAACTTATAGTTTATAATTTATAGATTATAACTTTTATCTCATTTTTATCTTAAATATTTTAACGAAATTCCTACTTCACCCACCCCTACCTCATAAAATAAAATTTATATAAGAAATTATATAAACATTTCATTTCATTTGTATTATTTCAAAAAATGAAAATGAAACTAAAAAAATAATTTTCTAATTATAAAGCTTTAATTAATTTTTTTTAATAAAAATCATATAAACATGACCTTTTATGTTATTTTATATTTATAAGCTAATTTTTTCAAATACTTCAAATTCAATTAGCTAGCTTTTCTACTATCAACTATAAGCTTGCAGTTAAAATTTAGCTTATCAATCATAGGCTACCTTATCGGGTTTTTTCTAATGAATTAAAAATACGGCTCATATATATATATATATATATTATGAATATGGTACATGTATGTTTACATCTATATAATATTTATTATTTTATTACCATTATCTTATTTTACATTTTACACTACTACACTCTAACTAGTTCACTTCAGCAAATATATAAAGTAGTGAATATGTAAGATCTTATTTGGTATGAACTACTAATAGTATATATATGTTCATACTAAATGATCACATTTTTATCAAAAGTTAAAGTTTAGTGAGGCATCTAATAGAATAAAGTTATATGTTCTATCAAATTGTTATAAAATAAGCTAATTATGAATTAGGTGGCTTGACAATACTATATCAAATCACTTAGTATCAAGTTGAATATAAAAATACAATACTTCAATGTCAAATTAACCTAATCCACCAACTGAGGTTGGCGTGAGTGGTTAAAGGTCTCTCGCCCCTTAACCAAGGTCTCAGGTTCGAGCCTTGGGTATGGGAAAAACCTCAGCTGGGAGGGATTCCACCCATCGAGGTGCCGAACAAACTCCCGCGGGAGATTAGTCCCCGTCTCAGGTTGGTGGTGGGATACTCCTCGAAGTAGATCGAAAAATTAACCTAATCCTCACCGTCTTGCTTTCTTTCTGTCTACAATCACCATCTTCCCTCAACCCACTCCTTACTGGCACAAGCCTTACGGTTCGTTTGGATCGAGGGAACTATGAAGGAGAGAATTGGATGCGATAGAAGTGGCATGGAAAAAGAAGAGTTCTCCAGTTTGGAACTAGAGAGAAACAACAGAGGAGAGAAAACGGAGCAGTGGGACCCATCAAAAAATTTTCTTCCCACAGATGGGAAGAGAACGTACGCTTGAAAGAATAACTTGTAAATACCAAGTCTGCCCTTAAATTTTTACAATGATATAAAATTATCATTATTACATATAAGGATAAAAATGACTTTATACCAAAACTTAACTTTTCTTTCTCTTCTACTTCTTTCCTTTTTCTCTCAATCCAAACAATCTAAAAATCCATTTATTCTCTACTCATTTTCTCTTCTCTCATACTTCTTTCTATCCTACTTCTTTCTTTCCTACTTCTCTTCATAGCCTTAAGCTCAGAAAGGCAAAAACCCATGCAAGACAAAATCTGGTAAGTGACTTCCGCTTCGTTAACATGATAGTGCCATGTTCAGAATCAACGACGTGACATGACATACTTGAAGCCTCTCCTTTTGGGTTTGTGCTTGGTTGCAGTGCTATGGTCTGGAGTTTGACATTGGGTTCGTGTGGCCAAGGAAGGGTTCTATTTTGGTGTTCTATATATGGTGCTATGGTGACATTGATACAAATATGTTGCTTAAAATTTCAAGGGCATTATATAATGTTGTTTTTGACTTGTTTATGTTAGGAAATAATAAAGGTCTTCATTAATTTGGGCTGATACAAAATTAAAAGAAATAGAAAAGTTGCATTGTTCTCAATTGGGATTGAAATTGGAGGTCGGCCTATTCTAAGTTTGAATTAACCTGAAGCCCATGTAGATTGCTGACGGACAATTGCAAACCAATGCCAAAAATTGGTGTTAAAAAAGAAGACGACCTTCATCTGGTAGCAAAAATCCCACGTCAAGAAGGTTAAGCATTGTGAATTAGAATTGAAAAAAAAAAAGTGAGCACAAGACCCAGAGGACATGGAAGCAAGCTTAAAAAAGTTGAGGAGATAAAGCAAAAGAAGAGACGCACACTAGTGGGGCGATTATAGAACAAAAATATTATTGTAACACCCATATCGACAACTATACGATGACGACCGTATTCGTCTTTTTATTTTATTTTATTTAAATATTCAACTTTTTTTTAGTACTAACATTTTTGGTTAATTACTTGCAAATATTTGGTTAATCATGTACAAATATTTGGTTAATTCAGTTCATTATATGGTTAATGGGTCTTCTTGAAGCTTACAATCATTTTCCACAAACATATAAATATATGGTTAATCACATTCATGTATTTGGTTAATTCAGTTCATTATATGGTTAATGAGTTACCCTAAAGCTTATAATAGTTTTCCACAGCCATATAAGGTGAAAATATTTGCACGTGATTAACCATATATTGAACTACATTAACCAAATATTTGCACTTGATTAATAAAATATTTACATGTTTGTGGAAAATGATTCTAAGCTTCAGGATGACCCATTAACCATATAATGAACTGCATTAACCAAATATTTGTTCGTAATTAACCAAATATTTACATGTTTGTGGAAAATGATTGTAAGCTTCAGGATGACTTATTAACCATATAATGAGCTGAATTAACCAAATATTTGCACATGATTAACTAAATATTTACATGGTTGTGAAAAATGATTGAAGCTTCAGGATGACCCATTAACCAAATATTTACACGTGATTAACCAAATATTTGCTAACAAAAAATGTTAGTACTCAAAAAAGCTTTTTTTTTTATTTAAAAAAGGTCAAAATTATGAAAATGCCACTGCACAGTGGAGTTGTCGCTGGAGTTGTCGTATGTGGGTTATTAGAATAACATAACTGAATATAGAAAGCCAGCATAAGGATGCATACAGATTCCTGACTCCTCAAAGGCAACCTATTAATTGGTGCAAGATCATTTGGAATTCTTATGTCCCCCTTCTAGAGCATTTATCTTATGGAGAATTTTCCATGATAAAATCCCTACTTATGACAAATTAAAAGTAAAAGGCTGCTACGTAGCTTTAGTTTGCAACCTTTGTGGCATGGAAGAGGAATCTACACAGCACCTATTTTTAACCTGCAGATTTGCCTCATCAATATGGTAATGGTTAGGCAGTATTCTAAAAAAAAACCTTAATGTTTCTTCAATATCCAGTCTGTTCGAAGTGTGCTACTCTAACCACAGCTCTCAAATCAAACATATCATTGTTGCAGTAGTCATTAATTCCTTTTGGTATATTTGGTATAGTAGAAACAAGGCCCGATTTGAAGGCAAAATTGTCTCAATTAGGAGTGCTCAAAACTTTATCTTAGTTGCAGTCTCACTATTTGGAAGCTATTCTCCTGGAACAATGACTTCTTCCATAGATGAGTTCTCTATCCTTAACTACTTCTCAGTCAAGGGAAAGGTTGATAGAGCTCCAAGAATTATAGAAGTGCAGTGGCATCCTCCATCTTATGGTTGGTACAAATGCAACACGGATGGTTCAGCTAAGGGTTCTCCTGGAATTGCAGCATGTGGAGGTATTTTCAGAGATGGCTTAGGGAGTTTCCTTGTATGTTTCTCTTTCCATATTGGAAACACTTTTTCCCTCAATGCTGAAATTATTGCTACCATGACAGCAATTGAATTGGCCTCTGATAAAGGTTGGAAGAAGATTTGGCTTGAATGTGATTCTACTCTTGCTGTAGCTGCCTTTAAATCTTGTTCTATTGTTCCTTGGAGATTAAGAAATCGCTGGACAAATTGCCTTTTACTTTTGCATAAAATGAGCTTCGTTGTTTTTCATATTTTAAGAGAAGGCAATTGTTGTGCAGATAGATTAGCAAATTTCAGTATTCATTCAAGTGGTTTCACTTGGTGGGACTCCTTTCCTATTTTTATTAAGGAAGATTTCAACAGAGATAGGTTGAAACTTCCAAATTATAGGTTTAGGTGATTTTGCCTCATGGGTTTTGGTTGATGTCCCCCTCTATGTTTCCCTTTTTATATTCATTTATTTTTAATCTATATTAATAAATTTAAGGTATGCTGTAGATGATAGGTAGATTATATGGTGCCAACCTAATTGGGATGGTAGAATTTATTATGATATTTTTGCATGCCTTAGCCTTTAGATAAAATAAATAAATAGGGAGCACAGAGGAAAAGCCGCACCAGAGGAGAAAAGAGAGAGACCATTAGCTCTCTGATGTTTGACTCTCTGATTCTCAATTTTACTCTCTTTCTCTCTATTTTATTTTACTTTATTTTAGGGTTTAGCATGTCTAGCTAAATTCGTTTTTGCTAGGGTTTTGGTGCCATCCTTTTATGATGATGTTTTAATTGACACTTTACTTATTCTATGAACAATTGGTATTGTTGATGTGATATTTACTGTGTTTAATAACATTTGAATGTTTGACCATCATTCTTATGTTTTTAGGGTTCATTTATATGCTAGGAATGGTGATTTATGGATTTTGCCTCTTGTAAGCATTACTGTTAATTGAGTTTATCTAGGAATAGGTAACTTGATTAATGTGGGTTTTTCACAAATTCTATAAAGGTTTTATCATCATGCCTTGTTAATTAGACCTAAGGAATTAGGGTAATTAGTGAGGTTAGGTAGAATTGATTCACTAAGGAATTAAACTTCAATTAATTAAGGAAATTTGTCCTTCAACATGCCAATTAAGATTAAAATAATTATAGTTTCGGTAATTCATAGGATTCTTTGTCTATGAGGAATCCGGATTCATAATTGGATGAAATCAAATCACTAACACTTTTATTTTTATTTTACCTTCAACAAATACTCAAAAAATATTTTAATTGACTTTATTGTTTTATTTTATTTCTCGAGCTCTCTTCATACCAAATATTGATCTAAATAGTTGTTTAACTTCTAAATCGGTACTTGGTAACTAATCCCTGTTGACGATATTTAGTTCTCACCATTTTTATTACTTGCAACAACCCAGTACACTTGTTGTGGTCATCATTAAGTTTTTGACGCCGCTGCCTTAGATTGGTTTTACCAATATATCATTAGTAACAAAGGAGGCAACTACTTTAGACAATTTTTATTATTATTTTGTATATATTTGATTTTTTTCTTGTGAGTTTTGTTGTTACTAGGTAGATGCAACACATGGGGACTTATTATTATCCAACCTTGGATGGAGTTACAAGATATTCTTTGGGGCCTAATTTGTGCATGAGAGACTACATGCTTTAGGGAAATCAATGCCTTCATGCACAAGCTTACATTATAATAATGAAGCATGAGGAGGAATGAGAACTAAATGAGCCAAAATCTTGGGAAATAGCTCTGGCACAATATGCAAAAGAGGTATCCAACTTTGAGACTAAAGTAAGATCCAATTTTGATTGTACCAAAGCTGTGATGCAAAATTTCAAAATACAAGTTGAAGAAATTTGCAAACAGTACAAGAGCCACATGAAGCACAAATTGAGAAAAATATGGTTGTGGGGATGGATCAAAATGAAGGTGAAGTGGTGGTGGTAGATGAGCCACAAAAAGAGAAACTATCTTCCACAAATCCTCGGGAAAAAACAAGTGAAAGGACGATTCATGTGGAAAGCACTCGCCTGATCATGTTTGCTGAGAAACCTGGAATCTCTGCATTAGATAAATATATTGGTTTACATGCATGTGTGGATGTAACAAAGTTGGCCCATCCCACTTGTCTCTCACCATTCTTTGTGAAAATACCATTTGACCCAAGAATAATTGAGGGTAGATTCATATTGCTTCTGCAATTGCCATTCTTCAAGTTATGGGATCCGGGCAAAAGCTTTTTTGTTTCAAGCGTCTATTGGCCCTTATGCTTCAAGCAATGGGATCCGGGTGGAAGCCTTTCAATGAGTTTTTCTTAACCCTTCACTTTAGTTCATTTTCATTTTCTTGTTTCTTGTGTGTGTGTGTGTGTGTGTTTTAACTGAATGTTGTGGATGTTAAAGCAAAAAAATTATTTCATGCTTTGTGTTAGTGTTCTTTAGTTGGTTATTAGCTTTTTTATTTTATTTTCGTGTTGGAATAAATCAAGTCAATGTCTTAGAAAAAAGAAAGAATGCTTTAGTGGGTCGCCACTCTTGGCAATTTCATTGTATTGTGCACCCACCATGTTTGATTTTCCTTTAATTAGGAGTTGACCTTTACAGTTTATTTTTTCATCTTGATTTTGTTTTTAAGTAGGTTTCATAACTTTGGTGCATTGTGTTGAAACTTGTTGATTAAAGTTCATGGCTATAAAATTTTGGTGAGAGCTAATTGGATTTCTTGACTTTACCTTGTGATTCATTTGTGCCTTTAATCGTTAAATTCTTTCTTGAGTGTCACCATTGAAATTCATGCTTTTGAATTTGCTTGATTCTTGTTTGAAATTCATGATTCACATGCATATTATAAAAATGATTAGGGCAATTCATTTCGCTTAGCTACTTTGATCAAATAGCAACCCTTGCATTTTTCCACTTTGCTTAGCCCCTCAAGCTTAAAATATAAATCTTTTTTTTTCCTCACCCATGGAGCCTTAAACCAAAAAATAATGTTTCTACCAAACCTTAGTGGACAGGAGAGCATTTATATTCTTATGTGTGGTTTGACATAAGTTTGGGGGAGAGTATTTTGGGAATATATGTTGGCGAAAGGAAATAGTGGTTATAAAATAAAAATAAAAATTGTGCTCCTATCCACTAAATTTTTTTTGAATACAGTTGAGTGCCAGAGCTTGAAAACCACTAAAAAACTTGTCACAGCTCCAGAAAAGTTATCATTTTAATCTCCAGTTTTTATACCAAAGTGTTCCTTCAAAATTTCTTTGGATGTCCTGCCAAAATCATTGCCTACTTTTTTCATATCTTCAAATTTCATGGCTTTCTGTCTTATCTATTCCTTTCTTTCCGTGCAGCATGAGACAATGCATCTGAACCAGATGAGTGTTGTTGACATGCTAAGTCAGACTTCTCGATGTCCAGTTGTTGTTACAAATTTTGTAAATAATTCTTGTGTGCAAGGAGTCTTTCTTCTGCCAAGTTATATTCAAATTACTGCGACTTTCTAAGAGCCTTGAGAACCTGCACAACCTAAATCTCAAGTCTTAATTGATCAGACAGATAACCAAAAGATTCTGTCCCGAATCCAAAATCTGGGCTTTCATTGATTGTGACATCCTTTGCAGCATTACCATTATCTGAGAAGCCTGTTGATAAACCCAAAATACTCAATACTAACATAAAGGTGCCATGACAACTGAATTTGCAATATTTAGATTGTCACTTTTTTCCAGAGTTTTACATGAAGGTTACAAAAGGTACCGGGGGCGTGGGGGGGGGGCAAGCAAAAAATCTTCACCTTCCGCAACACACAACCAGTGCTGAGATAGGAGTGGCAAATAGTAAGTAATTTGACTGCTAGCTAACACTGTAGGATTGCCATCAACATCCCAGTTATCTTCAAGATTAGTCCTACATTTATGTTAAAGTAAACTACCAAATTATCATATTGTCACCTTTCACAAGTGTAAGATAGGGAAAGAAAGAAAACCATTATTTCTATCGCTTGAAATTCAATTAACCATACCTTTGAGATGGCCAATTTAATATGACCAAGAAGCTCTTTCGCAATGGCTTTCTGTGAACCACGCAAGAGACAAACACCAAGCTTTACAATCTTTTCCTCAATGTCATCCTCCAAATCAATAGCCTGGCATGTTTGTAGAAGCTTATAAACATGAGGAATCAAATCAGTCCTCCTATCACAGCGTCGGCAATAGTACTCAGCATCCAATCCAATTCTTCCTCCAACTGTGCCAGCAATATAAGTTCAAAGAGCACATTCCATATGAGCAACATGGCCACATATATAATAGCCAATCTTTATTTCACACTTGATGTAACCATAGCCCCCATAGGCTGAATTAACAGTTCCGCAACAAAGAATACATCCACAATCACCGCAAAAACTAGATTCAACACAGCAGATATCACAAGGCATGGCTGGTAAATATTTCTCTTTTTCCAAAATCAGGTTGCTGCACATCTGATTCCCAGCTTTACATCCAACAAAGTCAGGGGGGGAATCGGTTTCTGTTAGTATTGAATATTTTGGGTTTATCAACAGGCTTCTTAGATAATGGCAATGCTGTAAAGGATGTCACAGTCAATGAAAGCCCAGATTTTGGATTCGGGACAGAATCTATTAGTTATCTGTCTGATCAACTAAGAATTAAGATTGAGGTTGTGCAGGTTCTCGAGGCTCTTAGAAAGTCACAGCAATTTGAATATAACTTGGCAGAAGAAAGACTCCTTGCACATAAGAATTATTTACAAAATTTGTAACAACAACTGGACATCGAGAAGTCTGACTTAGCATGTCAACAACACTCATCTGGTTCAGATGCGTTGTCTCACGCTGTCACAGAAAGAAAGGAACAAATAAGACAGGAAACCATGAAATTTGAAGATATGAAAAAAGTAGGCAATGGTTTTGGCAGGACATCCAAAGAAATTTTGAAGGAACACTTTGACGTAGAAACTGGAGATTAAAATAATAACTTCTCTGGAGATGTGAATTTTTTTTAGTGGTGCAACCTCTTCCTCCTTTTTGTTTCAGAAGATTGGGAGCTCCAAGCCCAACCCAAGGAGGCATTGGCAGTAAGGGGAACACTCAATGAAGGTCTGGAAGTGCTTGTGAAGTGGAAAGACTTGCCCAACTATGAAAATTCATGGGAAGATTTACGGGAACAGTTTCCAGATTTTCACCTTAGGACAAGGTGAATCTTGAAGGGGCGGGTATTGATGCGGACATAAGGCCCACAAGGACTAGAGTCTATGAAAGGGGTAAATGGAAGCCCATTAAGTGGCTCCAGGGGTACAATGCACCGAATCACACCCAGGAGAGAGAAACTTGTAACTAACTACTGCTTAGTTGGCAGTAGCAATGAGGTGGGGTGGGCGTGTGAGGGAATTCGGTTACCAAGGGGAGGGATGATATAGGAGTGAAAGGGAATGGAGTTGTTTAGGTTGGAATTTGGACTTAGAACCTTGGGAGAGAACTAGGCATCTCGAACTGCCTAGCTATCCATTGTATTCCTTTTTTCTTGCTTTCCAGACTCAGTATCACCTTGATACTAGCTCAGTATCACCATGGTACTAGCTGGGTTATATCAATAATACTACAGTCTCCACTCCAATTCTCTGTTTCTTTGCTTGATACTCATCAATTGCATCCAGTTAAATCTGAACTGAAAAA
Organism: Echinosophora koreensis; assembly: GCA_035048595.1. Classification (NCBI taxonomy): domain Eukaryota; kingdom Viridiplantae; phylum Streptophyta; class Magnoliopsida; order Fabales; family Fabaceae; genus Echinosophora; species Echinosophora koreensis. The sequence continues at coordinate 1,812,801 of JAPCYP010000090.1, read as the reverse complement.
TAGGAATATAATTAATTACAGTTTGAATTGAAGAAAAATATGATTGAAGTGAGGATAATTTAACAAAACACAATTAAAACCAGTTATTGAAGAACATTAATAGCTGGGAGTGCCAATAGTCTTATCCAATTGACCATACAGTAGTATCAAATCATAGTGGACCAACCAACCGAGACAAATAAAAATGAAAGAATTGGCAAATACATTTGTTCATGCTTCACTAGTCACTCTACTAATTACATGCTTCGTTTTCCATAATTTTTACTCAAAAAAAATTATATAAAAACTTTTTGGTGAAAAGTTCTCTCAAATATTCTGATTCTTAAACTCAACCCAAAAGCTAGCTTATAGGGTGAGGGTTGCCCCCCATTTGTAATCACTATTCATGCCATTTCACTATCCAATGTAGGAATCCAACACTGATTATAAGCTTTTCAAATTGTAAAATAAGTTAATCAAATCAAAAACCAGCACTGCACTAGCTTGTTTAATGAATAAAAAAAAAGAAGAGGCTCAATTTCTGGTACATACCCTTGCATTTGAGAAGGTATTGTGTCCTTCCTTACTAAATCTCAAACTGGTTCCTCCAAGCTTGGGCTTTCCCTGCTGAAAACCAAAATAAAATGCTATGAAAAGTTTAATTTGAACAACTAATTCTAACAACTTCTTGCACAAAATACTAGAACTTGACTCATAAACTATCATGTCATGAAAAGTTGCTTAAATCATAGTTTCAAAATGCTAAACATTAAACCACAAAAAAAGTGGCTATTCAAATGTTAGAGAGTATCAATGCATTTCTCATGAATAAGAAACAAGTTGTAGGCACCTTGTGGGTTTCGTGCATTGACAGTGAAGCAGAGGGAGAGACAGAGTGTGAAGCTATTGAGAGCACCGAAGATGCCATCTGCTACCCAAAAAAAATTAATCAAACTGAAACAGAAACAGAAACAGTTGATTAATACCGATAATTAATAAAACATTACTCTCTAAATTTTACAAAGATAATTTATAGATCTACAATTAAAGAATGGGTCTTGCTAACCAGTGGGCACTGGTTAAGTATCTTATGATATTTCAACTATTTCATATGACCAGTTCTTGATAAAATGATCCTTCATCTTTCCAGAAAAAGGAATATATTGCATGAGAAGAAGAAAGTAGACGGATTCAATCTTTTCTTAGACATGTTCATTCAACTTCAGATATAAGAAAGCAAGGCATGCTAAATTTTACCACACCTTGCAGCAGATTCTGGTGATGAAGAAATGACATTGGTTGCTCCAATCCTTTCAGCATAGAGACCAAGATTTTCACTGTATGATGACTGAGCAACAAGAACCTCCATGCCACGCGACACAAACAATCTCACAGATGCTGCATCTTCATCAAGGCTTCCACTAGCAAACCCCTAAAATCAATAAGTAGTTCAGGTAATCAGGTATAATTTATAATATGAAATAGATTCAATATCTACCTGTTTTGAAATGTATCCAAACCATTCTCTACAAAGTATGTCAAAATTTCAAATATGATAATGGTTTTTGATATATGCTATCCAGAATTTTATGAAATGATAGGTTATATTCACCTGGTAAGCAACATCAAAAAATGGAATATGGTTTTTTTGCTGAAGTACATCATGTTAGGAATCCACAACAATTCACAACTCAAGAATCACTGGAATAGCTAGAACAAAGAAGAAAGAACCGAATAGGTCTGAATATTACTCTTTGTATAGAAATGATAGAACTACAATGATCACCACACAAGGGGACTCAACATAACTGCTGGCAGTTATTCTAACTGCTAACTGCTGTGACAGCTAAGGCTAGCTAAGCGACAGCTAAGGCCAGCTAGGCCTTGCTACCCTTAATCCCCTTTAGCCTCTTCCTGTAGTAAACCCGCATGACCCTAGGGCCCTCAGCTGATGACTCTGCTGTCCTAACACAACAGCTATCTTTTCCCACTGTTCAGGTGTTGGATCAATACCAGTAGGGTTATGTGCACATCCATGAAGTAGCACAAAAGTTCCTTCAGGAGCCGCCTATAAAAATAGAGAAATGTACCATTGGGCAGGGAACAATTTTATACTGATTTAACTAATCATAAAATTAAATGAGACCTGGGTCTATGTTGGCCTTCACAACAAGATACTCAAATTGCTATCACTAAATCAATTATGCGTTAAACACCATTAAACTGCAATGCAATATGTAAATCAAAACAATGAAATTGGTTGTATTTTAAGTGACAGATATATTTGGAAACATGGATTTTGAGAAAAAGATGACAGGTGTCAAGAAATAGGATAAAAGATCAAGAAACGAAAAGATCAACTAGAAAGTCTAACAAAAAGTATATAAAAATATGATACAACAGTTTCTAAATAAAACGACGTTCTTAGTCCATGTAAGTATATAATGAGTTTCACTTTCTAAATTCTGGATCAGGATCCAACCTTTATATCTTCTATCACGCCCTCAAAATCCAAACCAACTGTCCTGGGATCATAATAGCGGTACTCAGACCATGGAACCCTGGCATCATTGAAAATATTCTTGTGATTACCTGCACGACAATAATGTTAGCCAGAATGCATGAATTCCCTCAAAAACAATTATCATGACCAAGTTAAACAGAGGAAGGAATAAATTGCATACCCAAGGTAAGAGCTGATATCAAAACATTTGCCCCAGGAAAATAACGTTCTATCAAAAGTCGCAGAGAACCAGTTCCAGAAAGACCTTGGACAGTGGCAACCTGGGTGCATTGAATAATATAAATACAAAAGAAAAAAAAAATTTATTTATTGTTTTTATTCACTCATAGCCAAGATTTATTATATTCCTCACGAATCTGTATTTTCTGATTTCTGAATCCACTACTTACTCTTTGTTGTTTGATTGCTGGGTTGTCTGCTCCAAGTAACAACTCTGCAATTGCCATATTAAATGCAGCCAAACCCTCAATTGGGAGATACTGCATATACAAGTTCAATCATAGTCAAAATCTAAAGGGCAATCGTTCCATGCCACACATAAAGGCATATATGATGTAAAGAAGATTATCTCTTTGTTTTCCCCTCTCCAGCATAAGATTCTCTGCCTAAAAAGTAAGAAATTCATTATAATCAATATTGACTTCATTAAAATATAGTCTTGCGTTTCTGAACAAGAAGCAAAATTATGCACAAATATATGACAGGAATTGACCAAAATGGGGACAAAAGTAAGCCCTCAAATTATTGCCACACATCAAGTAAGGAACAAATACCTTCTTAACAACATTAAGCACATATGGGTGTAGTTCTTCTGTTCTGTAGGCACCAACTCCAAGATTCAGCTTGACATCACTCGTGTCTGCTTTAAATGCTTCAGAAACTCCAAGAATTGGATCAGGAGGAGCCATTGGAATGCCCTCAAATCGAGAAATGTTAACCACAGCAACCATAGAGATCCGGCCAGAAGACTGGATTAAAATTGGCAGACATCAAGAGCACAAACAAAAAAAGATTGATTAGGATAGAAGCTATTGGCGCTCCATATTGTCTATTCACATACACTTTCTACTAACTACTTATAAATGCAATTTTCTAAATTGTATTCGGTTAAACCTGAACGGAAAAATAGGAATATAATTAAATACAGTTTGAATTGAAGAAGAAAAAATGATTAAACTGAGGATAATTTAACAAATCACAATTAAAACCAGTTAGTGAAGAACATGAATAACTTGGGGAGTGGCAATAGTCCCATCCAATTGATCATATAGTAATATCAAATCATAGTGGACCAACCAACCGAGAAAAAAAAATGAAATGGATTTGCAATTAATTTGCTCATGCCTCACTTGTCACTCTACTAAGTCCATGCTTCGTTTTCCATAATTTTTACTCATAAAAAATAACATAAATTTTTGTTTTGATGAAAAACTCTCTTGAATATTCTAAGCTTTTCTAATTGTAAAAAAACTCAATCAATTAAAAAAACAGGACTAACTTGTTTGATGGATCAAAAACAGAAGTAAGAGGCTCAATTGCTGTTACATTACATACCCTTGCATTTGAGAAGCCATTGGGTCCTTCCTTACTAAATCTCAAACTGTTTCCTCCAAGCTTGGGCTTTCCCTGCTGAACATCCAAATAAAATGCTAACAACAGTTTCACTTAACAACTGATTCTAACAACTGCTTGCTACTTCTAATAGTCTTATGCACAAAATACTCCTACTTCACTCATAAACTATCATATATCGCGAAAATTTGTTTAAATCATAGTTTAAAAAAGTGATTATTCAAATGTTAGAGGGTGTCAAATGCATTTCTCAAGAATAAGAAACAAGGTGTAGGCACCTTGTGGGTTTCGTGCATCGACAGTGAAGCAGAGGGAGAGACAGAGTGTGAAGCTATATCTGCCACCAAAAAAATCAATCAAATTGAAACAGAAACAGTTGATTAATAAAGATAATTAATGAAACATTACTCTCTGAATTTTACATAAATAATGGATAGATCTGCAATTAAAGAAGAGCAATGATAGCGTACCGAATCGAATTGGGCTGAAAAGGATACGATGAGATCAAACTAAGTTTACGAGAATCACTCAAAGAGTGAAGATAGAAAAAATCGAGAGGGAAAACTGTGGGCGACGAGTGCGAAGTAAATATGATGCCTCAGGAGTCAGGACATTGATTTATCAGCTATTGTTAATCTATACTAAATACCAATACTAATACTTACTAGTAGATAATGGGAAAGTTCAAAATTTGGTGTCCTACTTTTTATATTACTCATTTACCCTTGAAACTTAATTTTTTTAAATTAATAACAACGTACATGGGCCAAGCATGTTGTACCCACGGTTTACAACTTAAATGCTTAACAAAGATAGAAAATAAGTTCTATAATACGGCACCAAAAAACGTAACCGCATATAATTAGTTCTCTATCTACTCGGTTTCTTTAAAAAAAAAAAAAAAGGAAAATCACCTCTACACGATTACCAGACTTTACTTGAAATGGATATCAGTGATTATCAACAACTTTGAACAGATAACCATTTCAAAAATTAAATTCTTAACCGCTTAAACCAACAATCATGATCTTCAACTCATTATAACCACGGCATCATGCACTCTAAAAACACAATTATAATTCAGAATCTCTATGCACTTTCTCAGTTCAAGGCTCTCTTCCTCGGTTAAAAAAAAAAATTCAATCATCCAAACTCATCAACAATCCATTCAGTATGGCTCCTTCCCCCTTTTATTTGTTTTCAGATGTATTTAACTTTTTATTATGGAATCCAATATGCCTACTTACATTTCTTATCCTGTGTTTCAGACTGCACTGCCACTGCCACTACCCACTTCACGGCCATCCCTATTAAAAAAGCACCATCATCAGATAAATCAGAACCATCTTAGCACCAACGTGCCATCATCTAATTTCCGGATACCACCGTTCCAGATCCAAAATAGCACCTCCAACAAGACTTCCATCTTACCATCACATCATCAACACTTCACACAGACACGTCTTCCATCAATTGCAACTCGGAAACGCCATCTTTCGACACCCACCGGAGCCTCCGTCATCAGCGTTCATCTACTTTCAACTTGCACTGGACGTTCTTTTCTTATGGTGATCCTCTCACCTACATCTTTTCAATTTTACTTCTTTTATTATACTTTCTAGGGTTTGTATTGTTGGGCTGATTTAGGTTGGCCCATATATCACAAAAAATCCTCAAATTTTTATTTTTATTTTATTTTCAGTTGTAACTAACACATTATTTGTACTGCTTAATTCCCACAAAATGATGTAATTAATCATGAGTATGACATAGAATATTAGATTAAATAATATCAACTGATTTTTTTAAACACTCATTACAATTTGAAGGAATCTTTTTTCTTAAATGTCTTTAATATAGATTTGAATTGAACTATTCAATTTGACACTTGATTCTTCCGTCAAAAAAAATAATAATTTGACACTTGATTCTATTATTATATACCGCTTAATATTTTTTCCAAATTACAAAAAAAAAATCTGAATATTATTGGATATTGTTTTAAAGTATGCATAACCCTCTCATACTAAGGCACTGTTTGGTTTGCCAAAAACGCTAGCGTTTAGCGTTTAGCGGATAGCGTATGGAAAATTAGCCCTTTTGGCAACAGCTTTTAAAATTAGCGTATAGCGTTTTTTCACTAGCGTATAGCGTTTTTTTCAGACGCTACTTGAAGTAGCGTTTGAGCATATAGCGTATAGCGTATCACTTTTTCTTCCATGTTTATCCTTTAATATCTTAATTAAATTCCTTACTTATCCTTCACTAACAAAATTAAATATTAATAGAAATCTTTAAAATTGATTTATTAGAATTAATATCACTATTTATATTTATATTTAAGATAAAAAATAGAAATTATATTTTTATTTAAAAAAATCGGATAAAAATCATATCAATATTATTTTTATTATTCCATATTATTTATAAAAAATAACTAAAACTAAATAAATATTAAAATTAAAAATTTATATTTTAATCTTTGAAATGATAAATAATTTAAAATAAATTAAAGTGTTAAATTGATAATTATTTTAAAATAAATAAATAAATTAAATAATATATATATATAACTTATATAAAAAAATATACAAACATATCCATTTATGTAATTTTACATTAATCAGCTAGTTCAACCGCTAGTTTTACCAAACACTTCAAATCCAATCCGCTAGTTTATCCGTTATCCGCTATCCGCTAGCTTATCCGCTATACGCTATCCGCTAGCTTATCTGTTATCCGCTATCCGCTAGCTTATCCGCTATCCGCTAGTTTTTACCAAACAGAGCCTAAAACACTTTACTACTAATATGTGGACTGTGTGCTTGAGATTTTTTTCTCTCCAAATTTCAGGATAAAATCTGAAGACTTAATAAACATTTAATACTATTTCAAATATGTTAGAATTGTATATTCTTTTTATTATATCATCTTTTACGCTTTATGAAATTTGTGTTGGATCTCAATTTACATTTATTGTATAGAGGAATAAGATAATATTGTGGTCATTTTATTGCCCTATTACTAATAATTTGCCTTTGTTTCTTTTATTTGTTTTTAAAACATACTAATTAGCTTAACTCACTCATATCAAGGTAATAATTATTTCTGTCATTGGCTCCATACAGTAGATTTTTTTTTTCCACATATACACCACAAATTTTAGAAATCAACTTAAACATCTTTTAAAATTTTAATTTAGAATCCTTGAGGCAACGAACAGACAAAAATATTTAAACTTTTCTGGCCTCCTGATTATAAAGAAAAAAATATTTTAGTTATTATTATCAATCAGAATGATCTTGGTTAACATTTTTAAACAAAAAAAATCTTTGTAAACATTTTTAAATAATTTAAAATTTAAAATAACTTTTTTTTAAACAAAAAAGTATTTAATTTATTATTTTTTACTGCCCATATATAGTGAAAATAATTTATTTATAACACTCTAATTAGTTACAGTAACAATTTGACAATCAACATAAGAATTATTTCTAATAGAAATTAAAAAAAACTTGAGGTAGCGACCAATATTTTTTTTTAATATTTTTTCATCAAAAAATAAAAATAAAATGTAATATTTTTTAAAAAAAAAAATGTGATTATCTTCATAAGATTGATCTTGGTTAACATTATTTAAGACCAAAATATTTCAACTAAAAAAAATCAAAAATACAAAAATGGTATTTTTATTAATTAATTTTAACAGCCAATATATAGTGAAAAATATTTTATTCATTAAATACATAGAATAGAAGAAATTTCAAATAATTATACCCCTTTTTGATACCTTAATTAAAAAGATATATTCCTTTCAAAATTTTTTTTTTTAAAAATATATCTCTATGGATATTAAAAAAAATAGACTTACTTTCTTTCAACTACAAAAATGTAAAATTTAAATTTCTTAAAATTGTAAAAAAAATTGTAGTTTTAATATATATATATATATATATATATATATATTGTCTTACCCTTATCAATTTAAATTTCATATACTGCATCCTCAAATGTATTTTGGTAATTTGATAAATCATCTTATATGGTAATTAGCATGCTCATACAGAAATTTTTAAAATTTAAGATTTTTACGTGCTTAAAAATTAAATACGTTCGTAAAACAAGTTTAACAAACCCAACTTATTTAAACTATATCTTTAATTTAAAATTTAAAATATATAATAATATAATGAGGGTATTAATTAAAAAAAATTACACTTATTCAAAAAAGTTTATACGCCATTAAAAATATTTTAAATTATTTAGGAAATATTAATACATCGATACTATTTAATTAATAATTTCAAAATAAATTAATTAAGATGTTAATTTAAATTTAAATCATACTATATTTCATGTTTAATTTATGTTTTTTGTAACGTAAATAGGTAATACATCATCATGGATAATAATAATAACCGACAATCACAAGATTATCAACGGGATATATGGAGGCAAATTACTAGAAATAGAAGGCAGAGGATGATCGTTGAGCAAAGACAACAACAATCAGCTAGACGAAGAGACAACTATAGAATTGCAAATCAAAGGTTGAATATGGAGCCAGTTAGAATGGGATTGACATCTATGCGACGTCTGGCTCGGTCACCCAATACTCAACATTATATTGCAGGTAACATTTTTTTTTAGTAACGAGACATTTCTCACCCTCATTATTAATGACTAAATACCTATACGTGTGGCTGCTTTTTTTTAAAATTAATAAAAAAAATTTACACTAAATCATGTAGATCATAATTATGCTTCAACAAGGTTTCAAGGCACCTATGACAATGAAGTTGGAACAAGTGGTACACATAATAATGACATTGAACATGGTTTGTAAAAATAAAAAAAAAACGTTAACAAAATTTTAATATCTTTGATATTTATTTAAATTTACCTTTGGTATTAGTACTTAATCTTTGTCATATATATATTTATAAATTGAATATTTTAATTTGTCAGGAAGAAGATTTCAAGCAACATATGTGGGACAAGAAGGACCAAGTAATATCCAAAATAATACCTCTGCACATGGTTAGTAAATAATAGATGCTACAAATTTATTTCAATTTATTTAGTTATATTGTGTAATTATTTAATTTCGAGCTCCTAATTTTATATGTCTTCAATCAAAGTAAATATAAAATGTTTAAAAAATTTCTACATACCATTGTCAATATAGGAAGCATAAATTACAAAATGATATGCATATTAAAAAATCTGTTGCAATTGATTAAATTTAATATGATTCATTTTTTTTATACGCAAATTGGCGGTGTAATTTTCAAACAAAACATAATAGTGCTAGAAATTTTCACAATACTTCAATAATGGCCAATTCCCATTTGCCACCCCCAAGCACATGTACACGTTGCAATGCACGGTTATTTTATCATGAATCACGTGACATGTGCTGCTCTAGTGGCAAAATATCGTTTGAACAAGTAAATGCACCTCTAGAGTTGTTAGAAATATTTTCAGACAGTTCAGCCGAAGGAAGACATTTTAGACAACAAATTAGGAGTTACAATTATGTGCTTTCTTCAATGGGTGTACATATTGTTCAAAAGTTGCAACAAATGCTCCATGGTTGCAATCCATATGTGCACTCATTGAGGCAACTTGCACAACGTCCAGACGTACATTGCAACATCCCCCTTGGGTGCTACATGGTTAACTCATTGCGGAAAATAAAACTTAAATAAAAAACGCTAGTTACTTTCGAAAAATAATATTTAGTTGCTTATCCTTATTCAAAAATGGTGATAAAATTTTTTCTTTTCTTCTCCATGTAAACCAGCATCGTATACATAATATACATAATCATTTTATACATATGCATCATTTACTGTTTCTACATCGAGACCTTTATAAGTGCAGGTCATTTGTAAAGCTAACAACATAATTAAAAATAAAAACAACATAACTATAACATAGTGGTAAGTCTGGAACCACAACTCAAAAATGGAATCAAAACCTACCGCTGGTCAGTACTAGTGGTAACCACTGGGGAGACCACCATAGTCATTCCCACCTACAGGACGAGTATCCGGTGAGGACACTACTTCTACCGCTCCTACCTCGAGAACAACACCATCCTCAAGAGGATGGTACTCGGGATCCCCCCTAAGTCCTCCTGGGGGTCCTCCTCTATCCCCTCGTCAACCTCAGGAACAAGTACTATCGGTGCGGGAGGTGACAAGGGTGCTGCCTTGTGTAGTGGCTGGACATGTGGAGGATGATGCTCCAAATCTCCCTGTGCCACTAGATATTGTAAGATGAGCCAAATCAGAGGTAGTGAAACCTCTACAGTCTCCACGCTGTGAGAACGACACTGTGGTCCTGCCGCTAAAGTACCAGTAATCGTACACCCCGGGCCAGTGTAAGTGGCACTGCGAGCCCCTGGATTTATTACCCACGCACCACTGTCCTCAGCATTCTCAAACATCAGGGACCGGATCCCCGAATACGCCAGATTCTCCTCGTGATCCATCTGTACTCAGATATAGATACACAACACAGTAGAAACCCAACAAGAAAAACACAAGGGTGAGATACTGACAAATGAGTTTCAATATGATAACCACATGCACGACACACAAAAACAATATATACATATTCACAGTGAAACATAATAATTTAACAATATATGAAAATTCTTCATAACAAACATAATAATTTATCAATGGGATTTATACCTGACAGTGATCGTCATTTATAAAAGAAATGCATGACACTTGAATATTCATCCTCTAACTTTGGTATCTAATCTCCGAAGATCCCAACTTCCTTTCGTTGAGCAGATCAGGCTCGATAATACATGGCCCATTGTCCAATAAGGCACAATGGTCAACGCGATACATGGCACATTGTCCAACTCAAGGCACAATGATCAACACAATACATGGGACATTGTCCATCAAGGCACAATGGTCAATACAACATGGCATATCGTCCATTGAGGCACAATGGTCAACGCGATACATGGCACATTATCCATCAAGGCACAATGGTCAACACAACATGGCACATTGTCCATTAATGCACAATGGTCAATGCGATACATGACACATTGTCCATCAAGGCAAAATGGTCAACACAGGTACGTCTGCCAAATAATGCATGTAAAACTTTTATTCAAGACACTTTTCTTTTTCGTTCATTCTTTCCTTGTCGAGGCTCAAAGCTCACGACTATTCTTACTTAGGCATAAAGCCCACTCACACTTAACATAGGACACGAGGTCCGAGTGTTTAAACAGGAAACCCTAGACCGATGCACCAGTCATAGGTTCGCATATATAGGACACGAAATCCTCCACATCACCTCAACATACTCAAGTCCTTTATGGACAACACGAATCAATGATCTACGTGTTTTCACCACAGAACACTAGAATCCAGACGTCTCGATTACTAGGTTCACTTTTCTTTCTAACATCATTTTCATTCTGTGAAAATAACAAAATCCAAAACAAAACTCTGAAAACTTATCCAAGTTATCAGAAATGTTTTCGCTGACTTCAAATTCTTTTACAGAAAATCATTTTCCGTTAAAAATCGTTTATAAAATGTTATATCACGACAAAGTTCAATTTTTCTCAAAACATTTCCTTTTTAAAATTTTTTTTTCCCGAAAACACCTCAAATCCTTGAAAATTCTTTTCTAACACATGTCTGTCCAAAATGATTACACTATTCCTCACAGTTCCGCTGTAAATCAGTTTCTGAAATATCTTACGTCTTAGAACAATTTCTCTTGAAAAACCAAAATGACTTATTCTTTGACAAAAGTTTTTCTTCCATCCACATTAAAGTTATTTTTGGAAAATTAATTTACTACAATTACTATTTATTTTATTTTTGAAATTAATTTGGAAAAATTAACATAAGCGAAATTTTTTCACGGTTTCGTCCTCACCGTCACTCATTGACTTACTCTTTCACCCAAAATATTATTAAAATATTATTTTCACATTTTCTTCCACTTTCACAAATTACAAACTTTTTAAAGTTTTTAAACTCAATATAATTGAGCACTTACCACTGTCAGACTTCTCAGTCAATCACTCAACATCAGTTATAACATACATCACAGTTTTACCATACATCACAGTTATAACAAATAAATCACATAAACCACACCAGACTACATAAAACAACACATAATAATTAAATCAAGCAAACACGATATCACTACAATTAATTATAAAGACAACCCACACATAACATGTAGCTATCAAAAACTCCTCAGGTAAACTCCCCTTACCTCTTGAAGTTTCAGTTTCCGCTTCGAAGTGTCCCTGTGATTTTCCGGTTCCTCCTCACATCTTCACACAATAACCAACAACTTATCCTTCACAACAAATCATGTACAACAAGTTAAACATTGAAAAAAAAATTCCTCCAACCCACTATGACTAGGTTTTCGGCCTACATGAGAAAATAAGGATAGGAAATTCTTTGGTTTCAAGCTCTTGGATTTATGATCCTAAGGCATTAGAAAGACAAGATCAAGTGTCATAAATCAAGAATTTGAAAAAAAAAAACCATCTAACCTCTTAGGGTTAGGATTTCGGCCCATAAGAGTAAAATAGGCTAGAGATTTTAAAAATTCTCATGCTTTTAGATTTAGCAACTATGAGTATTAGAGAGACTAAATCAAGTGTTCTATTTCAAAAAAATGAAACAAAATTCATCCAATCCCTCTAGGACTAGATT